>JAOCPS010242060.1:0-13582 GCA_025505425.1 Graphium colonna | reverse complement strand
ATTACAGGACAGATATGAGTATACGCAGTAATTTATCTGGCCGCAAAACACGACAGATATGGATTTTCATACAACTTTGCTGGCCGCTGCCCGCATGTATCTGACCAGAACGGCAATTTTGATTTATCTTTAAGAAGATTGTCAAAATAATGCTCACATTTCCAAGCATGTTTGAGAAAAATACTTTAAGTGTATGTTAATGTACTGTAGTGTATTTTAAGTTTTTATTATATAGTCTTAGTATAGTGTATTTAAATTTATATCCAATGTATGTTGCAAAAACGGGGAAAATTTACGCAGATGAAACCGCAGGTAGTAGCTGGTATTAAATACATTCTAAATGCCTTACTATTCACTGGGTCTGAAATAATTTCTTCTTTGGAAAATTTAGGTAATATTTATTTTGTCTTTAGACGATATCACTGCCGATCCTTAGTGCACTTTCCGATTATCACATTTTTATAAACAAACGTGACTTGACTAATAATCGTATACGATAACACTCAAACGCAATTGATTATCTGGTTATCACGAATACATATATTATTGAGATCCGGAAAGTACAGTTAAACATTAAGCCAAATGTTATGAAACTGTACAAGAAAATTGTATATAAGCTTGTGCTTAAGGAAGCAATGTTAATAAGAACAGAATCTTTAGTTTATATCACTGCAGAGCTTATGGTTTACGACTTGTTCGTGATGAATGCAGTAGGAGACAAAATTTAAATCATTGTCAAGATTGTACTCAAAAAATCAATTGTGATACGAAAAAAAACCTCTATGTCCCTGTCCAGGTTTTAATACAAGAATCAAATGTATCAAGATGCAAACCATTATACATATTCATGTTCTTATCGAACTTTTTCTTGATGAATTATACAGGAAACAAATCGATATTTATAAATTAAAGTATGCATGACTTTCTGGGTTGCTGGATGGCCATTCCTACACTCTTCTATTTCCACTCCTTTCCCCTCCAAATCTTCAATATGATCCCGGCATATTCTATCCAATAAACCGATATGATCAAAATTTCAAGTGGACAATACACACGTGACTCTTTTGCGATTCGGGGGATGAGTGAGTTTAGACCTAAGTCAGATTTATAAAAGGGCGTATAAATTGTGGTTATTAGGATTATGAGTTTGTGGTTAAGAAAACAGCTGTAGTAGGAAACGAACCTTGATATTCATGTCCCTGTCGAGCAGCAGGTTCTCCGCCTTGAGGTCGCGGTGGACAACGCCGCGCGAGTGGCAGTAGCCCACCGCCGCCACCATCTGGGCGAAGGCGGTCGCCGCCTCCGCCTCCGGCATGCGGCCCTTGGAGACCAGGTGGTCTGGGGGTAGGACTATCATCAGCATCAGGACGCGTTGAATGAGGGTAATTTTGGAAGCGACAACTTCTTTGGGCACGTTACGCTAGCCTTTTTAAGAGCACTTGCCTAAAGAGAGTAGTCTTTAAAAGATAACTGATTTAAAAATATCTGGGATGAGAGGAAAATGCATGTTCCATGAGTACTCCTCATGAACTAGCATATAAAAAGTTTATTTGGGAATGATAGAATCATCTTTCTTCTCTCTTTAATTATATCACTACCTACGAACATCATTACAGTTTCCGAAAACCAATACGATAAAACCGGAAGGTATTCTCGTATTCTGGCAACTACTTCATAGAATAAAGGCGGTAGCCAATAATTCAAGTGGCGATACAACTCATCGTGATGAATTCAAAAAAAGCTAAAAATTCTACTTATTTTTAACACTTGTAGTACGAATAATGTTCTAAAAGTAATGATAATCAATATAAAATCAATCTAAACCCATTATTCCCTTTAAAAAGAAATCTTTATCTTGACTATCCAAAAACGTCTCTACAGCAGAATCCTTCTTCTTCCTCCTAGCCTTTTCGCAAGTTACTTTGGGCCGGCTTCTAATCCACCCAAATATTACCTGGATTTCAGTTTTTACGCAGAGCGACTGGCATCCGACCACCGCAACCCAAACGGATAAGCTGAATTCGAAGGATGGATTAGTTGTCAGGATATTTAAAGGCACTGACATCCTATAACGACTGCCAAATATGTTACAAAGTCGTTGTACTCCCGCGGGATTCGAACCCGCGAGAAGACAACCTCTGGTTTGTAAAGCAAGCGCCCATACCACTAGGCTACGGAGGTGGTGGTCTCTACAGCAGTCATCGCGGTCAATTTTTTTCCCTTGGAAATATTCATCGAGTCGAGGAAAAAGGTAACTCAGTAGGAGTCAGGTCTGGCGAATAGGATGAGTGATTAAACAATTCAAATCTCGTTTCTTGAATAGCAGAATAGCATAGCGACGGCGGCTTTGTGAGTCGGTGCGTTGTCTTGGTGAAACAACACTCCAGCTCGGAGTTTGTCTCAACTTTCTTTTATGGCCTCCCGTAATCTTCTTATTTGTTATGTGTAGTAAGAGCCATGCAGTGGCTCTTTTTTTCAAGTATTCCACCATTATAATTCTTTCAGCGTCCCAAAAAACGGATAGGCTCGTTTCCAAGTCAATGACTTTTATTTGGTTACTGGAACAAAATGGTAGATTTAGGTCTCATCCATGGTCATGAAATGAAACAAAAAAAAATCCTTATCCATCTGGTACTATTAGAGACTAGCGCCCTCGCAAAGTCGACTCGTTATTTCTTTTGTTCGTCGGTTAAGATTCTCGGCACCCAACGCGCAGTGACCTCTTTTATATGCAGTTCGTTGGCAAATATTCTTTGAACACTGCCATATGAGATCCCTGTGACCTCAGCTACATGCCTTACGGTCACTCTTCGATCTGGCAATACGATATCTTCCAACTTATATGACGTTTTCTGCAGTGGGGGACATCAGTGGGCGACCCTCGCAATGTTCATCTTCTGTGGATGTTCTACGCAGCTTGAACTCCCTTGCCCAGCGCGCAATTGCACAATATGGAGAAGTATAGTCTGCCGATGTTTCCACAAGGTTGCTGTGTATGTCATCTTTTGGTAATCGTAGTCTATTGATATGATTTTTTTATGCTGAACTAGATATAAGAGAGCTAAAACATTTTTTTATATTTTTATGTGCCCTTTAAATAACCAATTATCATTACTTTTGGATCACTCCTCGTAATCTACACTTAATAGATTGCTATGCATGGTAGTCATACATGCTATGTACGAATAAATATCGTATATTTCCCTTTTTAATGGTATAAACAAAAATAACAAGTAAGTGAAAACCTTAGTCCATGAACGTTAACAAAATCCCAAAGAGAATAATTTGGTGGAACGTGGTGGAAACCTATTTAGGATTGAAAAGGAAAAAGACTTGAAGAAGGTAGAGGTTCTCTATTCGTGTGAATGATGAGATTATGTAATTAACATGATCTAGCATATTGATAAGTACGCTAAATTATTACATTTGTACCAAGCCCCATAAGACTTGTTTCCAAAATATACATTGCATAGCTACATAAGTAGTTTAGTGACATAATATAATTGAAATCAATGGATGCTAATGAGCGAAAGAAAAAGGATTACAAGAATAAAGGTACATCATAATTGATGAAAAATTACGGCATTTATAAGGTCAAAATGCGGGTAGCTAATAAATTGTAAAATATTCTTTAATCAGATGGCGTCATGACACTGTGTATACTTACCAAATATTTCTCCATTAGGAGCGTATTCAGTGACTAGGTATATTGTGTGTGCGCTCTCCATCACCTGCAAACAAAATAGTTCACTCGTTCATTTCTTAACAACTCTTTTTTAGATGTATCAGAAAATTTCCTTCTCTGTAGCGCTTATCTGAAACAAACAGCTGGAACTTGATATGGATCATAACGAGTACACTGTCAATGTAACAGGTTTATTCACAGAAAACTACAAAAACCGACTTCAAACGTTTTAAAAGTGTTCTTACGAGACACAAGATGTGTATTGTTACTCCGTTGTATTGATTTTAAAAACAAAGTACTAATTTGATTTTTATAAAAAAATTAAAGGGCCATTTTATATACATACCGTATCAAAAAAAAAATTAAAGATCAGTTCATAAGTGGCGGAGATATTACGATATATATTGTTATTTTGATTTAAAAAACAAACTTACTGTGACAAAAAACAACAAAACTTAATGGGACCTTTCGGGAGTAGTCGGATAAAAAAACGTGAAAATAAAGCAATTGAAACAACCGAAATGAGAACCTTCTCCTTTTTTGAAGTCAGTTAAAAATTACTTTCGATGAAAACTTGTCCGTATGACAGTAAAGCGAATGTTAACTCATTTAATTGTAACGACAAAGATTATTATCAAACTTAACATATAAATTGTGTAATTTAGAAAGTACCAGTTCAGATTTCCGCGCGATATTAAACAAGACCCAATAATTATGATCCGATACTGATCACTGAAATTGACCATAATAAATATCATATTTTAGTAATCAATTACCTGATACAACCTAACAATGTGTGGGTGTCGTAGCTTCTTCATGATTGCTATCTCGCGGAAGGTCTTCTTCAGGTTATCCTCGTCCAACCGGGCCTTGTCTATGATTTTGATGGCAACCTGTAGAGAAAAGGAATAACGTGACTGACGGGTCAACTGTTCCCTTAATGATAAGTAGTAATCACAGTTCACAGTAGTCATGATTATAAGTGGTTTTCGAAGTGGTAGAGAATAATATCATTTCACAGCTGAACTTCTACAACCGCGCTCGACCGAGGACGTACCACTTTTTATAAAGTCGGTATAAAATAAAGTATAGATGACTTTTGGAGCTGCCGGATAGCCATACCTACCCTTTTCTTTTCCCACTCCTTTCCCCTTCAAATCCTTAATCCTGACCCAATCCCATCCAATAAACCCATTCTATTCAATTTTCCAGGTTGACGACGCACACAAAACTCTCCGGATATTGTGCGTATCTATGGAAGACGGGATCGCTTACCATGAGGTGACCCGTCGGCTCGGTTATCTTCCTTTCCATAAAAAAAATAGTTTTTTTATGATATCTGGCACAGCATGTTATTTTATAGAGCCGAAGGTAAACGGGGACCGGCTCACCCGATGATAAGTGATCACCATCCAACATCTCGTGCATCAAAGAGGCACTTGAAGATACCAAAGTCGTATTGATCCGGAAATCAACACCTGTTTACAGAGCGGTGTTGCGTGAGGAAGATGAATATAATTATTTTCACAGAAAACTGACTTGAAACGGCTTAGAAGTGAATGTCCGGAAAACAAATACTTCAGTTATTTTGAAATAAAAAAGAAACTGTTGGATTAATTTGGGGTGAAGATATGGTACCACCGTGCAACTACATACATATATCGTTTCAATTAAAGAAGAATTTTAAAAATAAATTCATAACTTGCGGAGAGATTAGCAAAAATACATACAAAAAACAACAACCTACAGTCAAACTGAAAATCTCCAAGTCTGTTGAAAATATATGAATTACACGGCGGCTGATGACGATTCTTCGAAATGACGGCATTTCTTACATGGTATGTACAGACTAAGCAGCAACGTTAGGATTCTAAAGATTCAAATCTGACTGATTATGCCATTCAACATGTTTTAAGCTCTGTGAATATAGAAGAATATTGATTCGATTTGGACGAGGTTGCAATATAGATTGCATTTATATTCAAGGAATGTTTTAGCGATAAATAGATAACAAGTAATTCGTGATGTCTATGTATTCTTATTATTTAAATTAAATATACTTTTTGGTCAATATATGTTTTTAATTACCATATCGACGGTTAAAAGGCAAAGTGACTATCAAACCATTTGGTTTCGTTTTACAGCAGAGCAATTTAAAATTTTTGAAAATTGTATCGCATGCGGCTTTCATCGGTGAAAGCTATAAAAACACTCTTATATATTTAATTCTAAGTTATTTTTGGTATCCACGAAAAAGAACTTCAAATTAAAAATTTTTAAAACTTTAAATTGCTTTACCGTATTACGGCCAAATGGTTCGTTAGTTACTTTGCCTTTTAACCGTCGATATAGTTTTGCGATACGGAGGTAAACAGAGATGTCCCAATAGAAATTTAATCGAAATGAATAAATTAATTTAATTTTCATATAAAATCAAAGCGACTAAAGTAATTTCTCCTATTTTTAGAACATATTTTTTGTTAATAGAAAGTTCTCCTACCGAGGCTTCCTTTACAAGGCGCTATTAACGCAATATAGTCAACGGTGGCTTATAATTAAAGGTTCCAAATGTCGCATGCATTAATGTAAAGGTCGCGAGGTGGTTGTCTCGAAATCAATTTGAGCAAAGGTTAAAGGTTAAAAGGTGTCTTTGTCACCGGCTGACGGAAAGGGTACACCAGTTCCTATTTTCACTCATTCCCGAAGAGCAATTGTCTAACCTTTGGTATTCACGGCAGAATCCTGAATTATGATGGCATCCTTAATGTATGGGCTTTTTTAAACTGTCTCGTAGAAATGATTTAATGAACACTATAGTAGCTTCATTGTGTTAATGTTGATTTAATTAATACAGTTTTGAGATACGTTTTACGGAATGTAATGTTGTATAATTATATATAGATGTAATGTTACACAAAAAAATTAAATATCAAAAAATAATATGGATTCTAAATAAAAATTCAATCATATCATAAATGAAAATTTGATCAATGTTTTTTGTTTTATTAAAAATATACTGAACGGGTTCTGATTATTTCATACCTTAACATTTCACTCAATCAATGTGTTTTTTTTAATTAACGTATTTAGTAAGCATTTAATTACCCAAACTACACCCAGAATAGATAAGATTTCAAGACTAAAGTAAGAGCAGTATGTTTTATGACTGCAAGGGCTCAATAGTCTTGTAGACATCCGTCGCAATACATAGTCGACGCCCACCGGGTCGAGAGAAGACGAGGAAGTGCGCAATAAACTACGGCAAGCACAGTTAGCTGATGTAACTGAGCCACGTTAGATGACCGGGCACTACGAGATACGACAAGGGATACTGTGAAAACTATAATTTAATTTATTTTAAACCTTACAGCCTATATAACCATTCATATTTCTCTACGTAACATTTTTCACAGCTTTTTCTGAACTTAACTATACGGCCGGCCTACACAAAGTCGGCTTAAAATAAAGTATGCATTACATTCTGGATTGCCGGTTCGCCATTTTTATAATATGTATGTGATAGTAAGTGATCACCGCTGCCCATGCCCATGGACACCCGCAACTCCGGAGGACTTACAATAACGTTGCCGGACTTTCAGGTAGGAATGTGCTCTTTTTTTGAAGGTCCGTAAGTTGTGCCGGTCCGGAAATACCGCTGCCAACCATCGAGGTGGTACTGATGGTATTTGGTGGATTGTCGCGTTGATCGATAAGCGAATTGTGCAGCTGATATTAACCCGAACAATTCCTCTGAACGGGGAGTGTTGTGGTAAATGCGGTATAGTATGCTTAGAGATGCTACATCTCTTCGCAGGGCCAGGGTCTGAGCTGGATCAAACATAGACAGATACAGAAGTTCCTTTGGACTGATTTGGCAAGAGACAAAAATGCGCGAATGCCTGAAGGCAGGCGAACTAGTCTCTCACCAATTCTGCCGATGTGTTCCGACTTTACTGCGGCCAGGGCGCTTTTGAAGGACCTGGAGGCAAAATTATACTCCATTTTTAATGCACTGGTATTTACATCGCAAGACGCCGCCGCCGTGGCACAGGCTCGATACCGTTCTTGCTTATAGCGAAAAGCTATCTTGCAGGAACGACTAAACCATGGTCTTGACTTACCGCAATGGGGACGACAGAGAATGGAATATTAAGTTCCTTACCCTGAAGCGCGATATCGGCAATAGAATCGGCGACAGCGCTTGGATCACTCACTCACTTCATTCAAAATCAGGTAAACCGGATGCTATCTTTTTCTATAAAACATATAGCATCTTGATTAGCGTAGCTAGTTACATTGATAAGCCTAACGCTGATTGCTTAACCTGGTGTTTCCACGAATTCCAATGAACATTAAACTAAAAAAAATGGATTTTTGAATTTAATATGATAATATTCATACGATTTTCTTGTATAATTGATTTGCTAGATGGTATCTAGGTTATCAAAATTAATAGATTAACACCATCAAAACTCTTTAAATATCTTACAGATAAGCCAACGTGATCGAAAATCCTCTAAGAGGACATTACTTATCTATGTATCTTACGCTCTTTATAAGGTCGAGGAATTAATATTTTATTATTTTATTGTTCTCTAAAGGCATAAGGACTTGTTCTGCCTCCCACAAGTTATCACACTTGGCATGGCGAAATTTAGTGGCTTTATTGACTTGGCTTGGCATTATAGCACACTTCATATCAAAACGATTCAATGCTTTTGGCCAAGTACACACAACACAGAACCCACAAGCGCAATTTAAAGTAAGCTAATAATTTTTATTCTCGAATAATATTATTTTTTAAAGTATCCCACAGCTGGGCAAAGGCCTTTCTAGACAAAGGAACATAGTCATTGACATATCTAAGAAATATAATTTCTTAGATATGCAGGTTTCCTCACGATATTTTCCTTCATCGCAGAGCACGTGGTAAATCAGCACTTAAAAATTTCATTGGTGCCAGCATGGGGAATTATACAATGAGCTACCATGGCTCACGAGATTATATGCACGAGATTGAGAATAAACAATTTGTTAGTAGCGCCGGTATTAGACAAATGGCTTTTTTATAAAACATTCTTTCTAAATGCTCTTGCTTACAGAAATATTGAATCCCCTTAAAAATAAGAAGAGCAGAAAATATGTTATAACTTAAAATAAATTATGGAAAGCAAGACAAACGAGCAGACGGTTCACCTGATGGTAAGTGATCCTATTGCCTATGGACACACACAACATCCGGAGTTGCGAGCGCGTTGTCACCTGGGAAATTGGATGCAATAGATGTATTAAGAGAGGATGGGTCGGGATTAAGGATTTTGAGGGGATAGGAGTGGGAAAAGAAAAGGGTAGGCCATCCGGCATCCCCAAGTAATGCATACTTTATTTTATGCCAAATTTAAAAAGGGCGGTGGTGCTAACACGGACGAGCGTGGCCGTAAAAATGCAGCAAGAGCTGTGAAAGGATGTTATGCTCTACTCACCTTCTTAAAAGCTTAAAAAGGAACAACTGGTTCCCAAAGTGGATACTAGCGCCTCCTCGGGGGTGTTGAAGCAATTTAGGGGGACGCTTAACCTCTCGCATTCATAAAAGACAGTAGTTTAGATTGGGTTCTAGCACTCTTTCAGATGTTATTGTATTTAGGAGGGATGGATATTCTTTTTCTTAAAAGGGGGTGGAAGACCAAACATTTTGGGAACCACTGGCTTAAGCTACAAATTTAAAGTAGTTTGAATTCTGTTTTCGTATAATTCGGTACTAATATTAAATTTATTACCCTACGATGTCTCTACTTCTAAACCGATTAATAGGGTGGAGCATATTTTGCATACACGTTTTAGGGAACTCGCTGAGCGTCGATGTAGATTGATTATGCAATTTATTTTGCGAATGAAATACAGTTTTTTTAATGAATTTCATATTAAAATTCAAATATTTTTATTTATTATATAAGTGATTTCTCTTGCTCATTTGTTATTTGATTGAAATCCTAAGAGTAGACCTAAGAAACTCAGCGGGACTTTTTTATATTTTTTTAAATAATTATATATTAATGTTATTTACATTCAACATCTTTTTAAAAATTCGAATGAGCGTGCTCTTCAAAACCAGCGTGTATCATTCATATTATAATAATCTAATTATGAATTTATTTACCGAAATATTTAAAAATAATTCAGGGATTTAATTTAAAAGGCGTACACATTGTACAATAAAAGATTCTCATATTCTACCTGGTCTATTTATACGAAGAATGAATTTGTGTCTGTTCCTAGTATTCATATCACGTAAAAAAATCTTTAAAATTCATTAACAATAAATATCGAGTGGCCAGTCAACATTTTATCTATTTAAGCAACTTCCTTAGGGAGTCTTGCGGCCCAGCTCATAAGACTGCTCGAATAGCTTTCATTTACCGCGTTTCCCGATAGGAGTGATATAAGACGATACAAGATATAAGCATCAAGAGCAATCCTGTGTACTGGTCCATGGTACCCATGCACACACAAACACTAATCACTGACACAGACGCACACAGAGTGACCAATTAATGCCAATAGCGTAGTAATTGAGCGTCACGCGGTGCCCCCTTGCGGCCGCGTGCCACCCGGCAATTGAACCTAGGACCGCTTCCGAATTGGTCGAGTAGCCCCGTATTGGAAACGTGCTTGCTTTTTCATGTAAAAAAGTTGCAAGCGAGCAGACGGTACAACTTATGTCGAATGATTCCGTTGGACATTTACAACGTCCGAATAATTGATAGTATTTTTAAGACCACAAACGGGCAAGGCTCACCTGATAAACTTCACAGCTCATGGACTCATGAATCACTAGAGAGCATTGCCGGCTTTTAGGTGCAAATTAAAAGTCCCTTACGTATATCGGCCATTTTATTCTAATTTTGCACCTACCACAAATTGTCTCCAGGCACTGGCTGGATTGGGAGAGAATGCCCATTGAGTTCGCAAGACACAAGAGAAAAGAAGACAAACGAGCAGACGTTTTACCTGGTGGTAAGCGATCCTATCGTTCATAGACATACGCAACATCCGGAGAGTCGCGAGTGCGTTGTCAACCTGGAAAATTGGATCGAATAGGATGGACAGAATGAGGTCGGAATTAAGGAATTGGAGGGAAAAGGAATGGGAGAAGAAAAGGATAGACATGGTCATCCGGCATCCCAAAAAGTCATACATACTTTATTTCATGCCGACTTTATAAAGTTACCTTTTTTGTAAGGTGTTACAATTAAGATTAAACAAATAAATACTAGTAACGGCAACTCATTCCATATGGAATTTTTCATTTTTAATGTAAGAATTTTTAAAATTGGTATATATGTAATAAGTTCCCGAGAAATCGGCCATCACATATACAAAAAAATTTAAAAAAAACATTGAGTTGAATTGAGAACCGCCTCACTTTTTGAAGACGGTTGAAAAAGAGATTTTTTTATTTGGCTTAGTTTTATCTGCCAAACAGACCGATATTAAGCGAGAGCTATTACATATGCCAGAAAAAATACATTTGTCCTTGTTAAATCAGACAACCTCTATGTATGTTCTCGCGACAAGACGAAGCAGATGCGCCGAAGTGACACGGGGTCACTTGGACCTTGACCCCGGGGCCCGCGACCCCGCTCCCTGTTGCCGGGAAAGCGAAGGTCGGGGGTCTGGGGGGCGTAAATATTCAATACGTCTGTCGCATGGACTTCGATTGAGCTCACGAAAAAAGGGTTAACGAGTGAAAATTCGGGAGAACCTACAGAAACATTTAGAATTCAGGATTTGTCAATAAAAGACAAAAAAAAACAAGTGCGAATTGGTTCAGCGTATACATACAAACTTTTATGTATTTAAGTAATACTATTGAAGTTCATTTCCGCGACTGATATCGCAGGAAACAGCTTGTCTATATTAATATTATAAAACTGAGGAGTTTATTTGTTTGGTTTTTTGAACGCGCATGTCACAGGAAGTACAATCCGAATTGTAATTTGTTTTATGTTAAAAAGCCAAATCATTTAGGAAGGCTTTAGGCTTTATAGAATCACGCTCTGACCAAAAGGAACGGAGCATTAACGAAAAATGTTGCAAAACGGTGAACTTACGCGGAAGAAACCGCTAGAAAACAGTCAGGAATATAAGGAAAACCGCATCCTTGATCAAATATTATCATTTAAAGTAATAATTAAACAGTAACGTAGTAAGTCTACATTAAAATTAATTTTAATAAGAAAATATCGAAAGGAAAACTTTGAAATTCATATAAAAAAGAAATCCTACTTATTTAATAAGTGGGATTTCCTATTTCTAAATTTTTTTATTTTTCTAATTTTTATTATTTTATTTTCTTATTTCTAATTTTCAGCTTTTTCATTAAAAACACCCCCAGGTCTTAAGAACACCTAATTGAACTTAAAAAAGTTTTAAGGCAAAATACAGTATTTACTTAGGAGCTGGTGGGGGGGGGGGGATAGAGCGTTTTGTTGTGTTAAGAGAACGAAATAAATTATTAATCTATCGACGATTCAGAGGCACGTTTTTGTTTACATTTCACTTCCAGCTTCTTCCCAGAAAACCGACCGATTCGCACGACAGGACCATTTTCCCTATTAAGAAATTAATCACGTTAATTGTCCGCTTTTTGCAGCGGAAGGCAACCATCAATTGAAGACATGTCAGACGTTCAAATATACAAAAAACTCTGCATACACAAACAACGTCTCAAAAACGTCCACAATGTCCTATTATGCACTTTTTCATTTATTTTGAAAAAACTTCAACCACAGGTTTCTCGGTGTTAGAAAATAATTTTACTAAAATTTCTTAGCCATTCCAATTAAGCTCTAGGCTTGTGTTAGGATAAATGATATGGCAGATATCCGGATCCGTGTCTGTACCGCGAATATCCGAGGGCAAAGAAAGCTCCGTATCCGTTACTTGTCCTGCGAATCTTTATGGATATTTTATCTTATTAATTTTGAATACATTCTTGAAATTCTTCATGTAGATACTTAGGCAGCAATTGAAACGTATTAAATTCCAATCAGATTATTATTTCATCCATTGAAATTTAAGGCAACTTTATATTGAAAACATATACCGACGTAAAGTACTATACAAATAGTACAAAACTCTAAGATACTAAATCAACCATCATATAATGCCATCAATAAAAAGTGCTACAAATAAAGGGTTTAATGTTTTTAAGTGGGCTTAATAAAGGAATAAAAAGATGATCCGTATCCGTATCCGCGGATCTTGGCATCAAATATCCGTATTCGGATCCGCGGATATACATTTTTATCGATCCGGCACATCACTAGGTAGGTTCATAATAATAGTCGAACAACGGAATTCAAACCTCCAACCACGTACTTGTAATATTAAATTAATTTATTCTGCATACAATTCAATCAGACAGGAGATCCGCAAGTGCAAAGGCTTAATCACTTCTGTCATCTTGATCCTTAAGTTTATTTTTAATAAAGTTGCCACCGTTAAAAAAAGAACAAATGTCATTCAGTCGATATATTTGGCCTTCAATTCGTTCAATATATGCGTCGGCCCCGGCATCAGGCCCTGGGACGAAAGGCACTAGCCTTGGCCTGGCCTCGGCACAAGGGTTCCGACCTACTATATCCCTACAGCATAACGAAACGAACAACATAAATAAAACGAAAACAAAACGTAATATTTATACTTATAAGCTCTCATCCACCCGCATTGCCAACGTTAAAAAAGTTTATCAGTAATTAATAATAATTTTATTTTATATCGCAGATACCAATGAAAAAAGCTTAGTTAAAACTGCTAAAATTAATTATATTTAAATAAAAATTATTAGCAATAGATAAAAAAAGAGGGTACAAATGACAATCTCGCAAACCAGAC
>JAOCPS010241841.1:0-13584 GCA_025505425.1 Graphium colonna | reverse complement strand
TCACAAATAAAACCAAATGTTTCTTCCTGTGTAGTAAGCTTAACCGAGATAAATAATTACACCATATATCCAGCTTCAGGTGAACAAATAACCAAGCTATAAATAAAGTATGCATGACTTTTGGCGATGCCGGATGGCCATGTTTATCCTCCTCTTTTCCCACTCCTATCCTCTCTAAATCCTTAATCCCGGCCCTATCCTATCCAATAAATCTATTCTGTCCAATTTCCTAGGTTGACAACGCACTCGTTTGTCTATGGGTGACGGGATCACTTACCATCAAGTAAACCGTCTGCTCGTTTGTCTTCCTTTCCATAAAAAAACGCTCATCTCACATAGAAAGGTAATTTACGTTATGTAAATTCAGAGGAATGTCATAAACTGTTAAAAAATAAAGTAAATCTATTTATGCGTATTTTCCATATAAAAATATAATAGACCGTCCAAGCGGGGTTACTTGATTTAAAAATTGGATACCCACGCTACCAAATGTCACCAGCATTCCATTTTAGCTGTTCAGATTTGTAACTGTTGTAACAGGAAAACAATGGAGAAAAGACATTAAATACATACATCGATTCTTACCTCATCCCTCATCAAACCTCGCTTATCCACGCCCAATTCGTTCAAACGGGTCTCCATTGTTTTTACTCGCATTCCTTCACTCAATCTTTACTATCGTGCTTCCGTGTCGACGACTGACGGAATTTTAATGTACGTTCTATAACGTACGCATTGTTTGTACACTTGTAAGCCATTTCATCACAATATCTCATAAATGTGTTATAATGACTCAATTGCAATAATAATATTACATTTATTTTCTCATAGTATCAGTTTTTCATCATATACTACATGGATAAGTATGCATTTCTATGTTCATTCGCATATTTTCTGCATAATATGAAAATTACAGGAGAGAACACTTATTGTTGGCATAAAATCACCATATTTAGTAACAAGTTTATTTTTTACAGAAAATTACAAAAACCGACTTCAAACGCCTTAAAACTGTTCTGAAGTTTACCCTATCAGATAAAAAAATATTTTTCAAATCAGTTTATAAGTTGCTGGATATGTGCAAACCTCCCTAAATTTTGTTATTTTTATTTAAAAAACAAACTAATAAACCGATTTTTTTATTTTATGGGACTATCTACAAAGAATGCTCTATCATGTAAAAAAATATTTTTTGAAATTGGTTAATAAATGACGGAGATACGCGCAAAAATCTATAAAATCAATTTTGTTATTTTGATTTAAAAGAAAAACTACTAAACCGATTTTCATGAAAATTTTATGGGACTATTTCTGAAAAATAATTAAATAACAATGTTTAAAATCGGTTCATAAATAACAAAGATATGCGCGAACATGTATAAAAGAACAACAACATTCGAATTGAGAACCTCCCTCCTTTGTTGAATTCGGTAAAAAATGTGAAAAAAAAACTAATTAAAAATAAATGCAAGTACAAAACCCAGAGTGAATATTCAAGATAAAACCTAATGGTATAATCATTTCAACTTAGAGCATTACAACATAATCCTCACATCTGATGGCAGTACAAATTATTACGTATTAACTCAACTGCTCCTGGTTCATATCGAATATAATAAAAATCGAACAAATACGATACGTCTTAATACTGGGGTCTGGTCACTGGTTTATCAGGGATCAGTTCTCGCAGAACCAGTCTTACTGTGGTGCTTTTTAATTGGGACGGGTTTTACCTTTCGACGGTGACTTGCCGTCCGCTTGCTGCATTCCGATTGATTTTCGAAAATAGAAGATTGTTTTCACGTTTTTCTATTCGTCAGACGTTTTTTTTTGGTTTATCAGTGTAGTACCAATACCAGCATAGTGAAGTAAATCAATTATACAATTATAATATGTGTAGTTTCTTTTGAACATTTTCCTTTAAATTATAAAATAAATTAATTCATGCAGATTTTAAGATTTAAGAATAATACGTTAATAGTTTTAACATGACAATATAAAAAAAATATTATTTATTCTTTAACAAGTAAATAAGAGTAAACGGACAATTGCAACGATAAGTTGTAAATGAAGTTAATTAAAAATATAGCACTAAAACCATTAAAGAATGACAGCATTGCATTTTAATAAAAAAGTTATTTTTTGCACTTGACACATTACTACCTTTTCAAAAAGCAGTTATTCATAAATGTGACCTACTTCTTTTTACGGTCACCTATGAAACAAGATGAATAGTTTATTATTAATATTATATATTTAATAATTTGGCTTGATTTACTTTTAATTTTTCTTGTTTTCGAATAAAAACCGGTACATTGGATTTGCTGACGTTGACGGAAAGTGTTCTTCAAAACACCAAACACATTACTAGATAATACGAGTATAGCTCGAAAGCTTTAGGAGTGCTAATAGGTGGTAGAATTTAAAAATTTATTTATAGCTCTTGCTCAACTCAATGAAGTGCTGCCACCAAACACATACATACGTTCACCGCAAAGAAAGAGCACCTGGCTTATTAGGCTATCAGACAGCTATATTTTTTATCCAAAGCTTTATAAGTTACCATTTCCATAAGCTTCCTAACCTTTTCTCTCTAAAGTAGCCAACAGACCAGTAAACAACCATATAATGTAGGTATTACATCGACATCAGCTGAACGATTTACTCGATTGTCAACAGGAAAAAGTCAATAGAGTCGTGATAACCCAGTGTCCGGACGATCGCCTTCAAGTTTTAACCGACTTCAAAAAAGGAGGAAGGTTCTCAATATGAATGTTTGTTTTTTATACGTACGTTCGCGCATATCGATATATAATGAACCGATTTTAAAAATTATTTTTTTTGTCTTATAGGGTATTCTTTCAATTACCCTGAAAATCTTATGGAACCATTCTCCCGTATTCTGCCATAAAATTTCCAGGAAAATCGCTTTAATACTTTTACTTTTAAATGAAAATATCAAATTTAGGAATATTCGCACATATCTCAGCAAATTATAAAATGGTTTGAAAAAAAAATATCTCATTAGTTGATTTTTTATCAGAGTAGTTTGTTTTAAAAATCAAAAAATGGAGAAGATAGGTTTCGAAAGTACACTTTTTTAAGTATTTAAAATCGGTTTTTGTAATATTCTGTGAAAAGAAACCTGTGTTTACTCGAACTGAAGTTAGAACTCCAGTACCGGCACCAATGAAATTGTTAATTTCCTAATTGCAATTTTAAATGCTGACTTATTTCGTGGTTTCCGGTGAAGGAAAACATCGTGCACAAACAAACCTGCATATCTAAGAAATATTTCTGAGATATTTGAAGTCCGCCAACCCGCACTGGGGCCGCGTGGTGAAATGTGCCCTGTACATTCTGCATAGAAGAGGCCTTTGCCCAACAGTATAACAATTTAAAAATTGGCTGTTACTTGTTTACTTTACAATAGGAAAAAAATCGCGCTTTAATTAAGTTATCAACCGTTGAAAGTATAACTTGCTAATTATATAACATATAATATGATATCCTGTTTCTTATAAGCAAAATATTTAATGCTTTATTCCATCGCAACGTTAGGTATTTTACAAAAGAGTTATATAGATGCAATTTTCCACCTAGAGGTTTTCTTTAATTATAAAGTATGACTTATAACCTTTATCTCTTTACTGAAATCTCTAAATCTCTATATTTATTTTTGGGTAAACTTTCTTGTCTTTTAAGTTGGTAATAAACACTACTTCTACTGCTTTCTTATAGCAAAATAGTGATGATAACTGCTAAAAAAGGAACCAGTAAAAAAAAGAGAATAATTCTGGAAGAACCTCTGGCAACACTGTAGCATAATAGTCTTCTTACCAAAAACTATATGGGCTTGTCGTTTATTAATGTTTTGCTCCAATTCAGTCAAGAAAGATTTAAGCATATCAGCCTTACAAATGGGTATTGTTAGTGAACATGGTCGTAAACTTCATTTAGTTGCCAATTGTAATGCCTTGGCATTGCCCAGGAAGGGTAGGGCTGTCCACTGAAGCGCGTAAATGGGTTATTGTTAAGACCATATTCATGTGTAGGTTTTGTTATAAGCTATAGCGAATGACCAAATTCGTTGTATCACAGACGTTTAAGGTCTTTAGAATACGATATTAAACCGAACTTCAACGGTGTTAGGTTACAATAAATGGCAGATCAAGACATCTTGATGTATATGTAGGGATCTGATAACCAGTCTAGGCTGTTAGCTTTGTTGTCGCGGTCGTGGTTTCGATTCCCACCCGTAACAATTATATGTATGGCCTACAATTAATTGTTTTGAATCTGGATGTTTGTGAGAAAGCCCTTGCCCCACAAGCTATCAAACTTATAGTCAGAGCAGCGCCTTTTTTAAATGTAAGGCCACTTGACCTAAGAGGCACCTCCAAAACCAGCGTAAAATAAAATATTCGTGGCTTCTTAAGTAACCGAAAGACCACTCCTAACCTATTCCTTACACTAGTAACTCTCTACAGATTTTATAAAGCTTCATGGGCGACAGTAATCATCTAACATCAGATAAACCTCCAACTTGCTTGCCCACCTTCAACTAATAAAATTAAACAATTGTAGTACTAAGCAAGTTGAATGACGAGTTAAATAAAAGTATATGAATATAAGAGCAGCATAAATACAAAATATAATAAAAACATAACAAAGAAAACATATCGTTTTGAATCACAAGCGGAGCGGTAATGACTAATAACGTCAGGAATCGCTATCGCTTATGCTTTGCATCTCCACCGTGTGATCTAGATACACAGTCAATAAGTATACACTGTGACTGGAAGAGTAAGGTAGTATAACGGCAGCTTTTGACGAGTCATGTACCATCTCCGAGTTTTTCCTTTTAAACGTGAGTTATTATCTTTAATAATACTGTATAATCTAGAGTATCTAGCGATTAATTCGTTACAAATTAGGAATGATCCCACTTATATCCTCCAGTTACGAGCTGATTTTAAAATATAATTTATTATCTGATGCATATACTTTCAAAATGGTCTCACAATTTTTCCATAAGGTCAGATCAGGAAGTTTGTTTATAAAATCAAAATATCGGGGAGAATATGTTTCGAATGTATATTTTTAAGGCGTTTGAAGTCGGTTTTTCTTAATTACGATCAATATCTTGTTATACGTGATTTGTTACATTTTTTCATTCCAAATTCCGTCAAAATATATAAAATGTATATATCTATATAAGACTTTGAATAATCCTTGTATTTTACAAATTAACCTCCGGTAAAGGGCTAACAATGGCATGCAGACATATGTTGGTTAAGTTAAAACCTTATCACCTAAAAACTATAATGTAAATAGAATTATGCCTTTTTTCGGATCAATTTTTAAAAATTTCAATAATAATTGAAAACAAAAATTGTTACATGTCTTTGTATTACGCTTTTTTACGATTGAAAAGCTAAACTTTAATCGATCGTAAAAGGAATGGATATGCATTTACCGAATTTGTTTTAAAGAATTTAATATTAATATAATATTATATCAAATTTTATGTCAATATAAGAGTGGCATTCTAGCAAAAATGCAGGCTCACTCTTGTGAAAGTTAAATATTTAGCAGTTAAAAGTTTAGTAGCTTTATCACCTTAAAAATTAACAAAAAAAATATTACCAAATGAAGAATAAAGAATAAAATTCAACCGTAACAACTGCAACTTTGGATAACTAAATTGATTAGATTCAACATTTAAGTGTTTTTTTTTTAATAACTTTCCTTGAGAATTCATGTTTAATCTCATAAATAGATTAAAAATTATTTCAATGTAAATAGTAGTCATGCATGACCAACGACCGTAAATTCTCACGGTGCAAGCGCATCGATAAAACGTGAGCGAACTTTTAACACACAAGACAACGCGTATATATTAAGATAACAAACTAAAGAAGATATGCGAATACCTACATGACACTGGCTTGCTGGCCACTGTCGTTTCACGCGCGTACCCTTTCCCTCATTTATCAACATTTATCATTAACGCTATGCTCCTATTCATCATAGCATGTAATACTCGTACAGCCTACTTAAATAAACAATAAAATATTTTTCAATTCGGACCAGTAGTTCCTGGGAGTACCACCAGTAGATTAGCGCGTTCAACCAAACAAAAATACTTATCAGCTTTATAATGACAGTACAGATAAAATCAAGGTGATATGCGAATACTTGAAAATGAAATAGCTGATGATGTAATAAAGTTGGCTGACATATACATATGATGGATCGACCCAAGTCGGTTCAGTGATACAGTGAACTAAACGTGATTTTGTGCTACGTGTATCTAACTAATGGTTTTATAGTTAAGAGTCAAAGTGAAATAACTTTATTCATTATAGAAATTAGACTTACATATTAATTTTCCGAAATTAAAAGGACATTTATAGGCTTTGACCTTAGATGCTCCTATACAATCTCAATACAAAAAGCGATTGAGCAGACCCTTACTCTTGAGCCATGTCTACAGCTGTTTTCGAGAGTTAACAAATCGTCTTGTACGAAGACTCGACGAAGTCACATATAAAAATGATTTTCTTCTGAAAGTATATATCTATTTTTAACATTTTTTTTTGATATTTTAAATGGATTTCAGTATAAAATATCACAAAGTACATTGTGTTCAAATGTGTGCACCTTACAATGACTGAAAACTTGCCGGTGTGACTATACTATATACCAGCCTTGGCATATAGTACAGTATTTAAAAATGTTTAGTGTGTAGGGACGGATTATATTTAAGATAAGAAAGAGAAAGGATTTACTCTCGTCAATCTTAACACTAGAACTACGAACCGGTCAAAATAACCGGTTGCATAATTTATTTGCACCATTTCCTCTTTAAGTCTTATTTAATATTTTACGATATTGTCATGATTTTGTTTACTTAAACAAAAAACCGGTCAAAATGACCGGTTGGTTAAAATAGATTTATGGTAAATCTTCGTAGTTCTAGTGTTAAATATGTTTTAACAACCCTAGAAATGGCGATCCACCGACCCTAAAAGTCATACATACCTTATTCTGCGCTAGCTTTTTGCCACACCTCTCCGGGTGACCGGCGTAATAAGTGCAGCCAGCGCTGTCTTTTGTGTTTGTGCTGTACCACTTCAAAATACCTGAAAATCCTCAGCTTGTTTCATCTGACATCCTTTTTTTCGCAGTGATGGTCTGATACCGCATGGGTGTCGGCGGCGCGCTGCTGGAGGCGGCGGCGCGCGGCGACGCGGCGCGCCTCGCGAGCTTGCTGCGCGCCCAGCCGCACGACCGGGACGCCGTCGACGAGGTACGTTCCATGGAATATCGTCAGGTTTGGATAGAACACATGGTTGTTGAATGTATGAAATGTACAATATTGTTTCAAAATAACTACTGTCGTGTTTCTGAACAATTCTTCTCAGCAGAAAGAATCTAACTTCCGAGCTTATTACGATAATTTCTATTTATGTCCCTTTTTACTACTTTGTGACTACCTCCGAGTGAATCCAATAAGGCCATCTTATAAAGGGCCTTGTTTTACAAAGGAGAGGTCGAAAGTTGGTATCAGTCGAGGACAATACCTTTGATTAGATGTTTCCTTGATTACGGCAATGCGAACCAATCACCCGATTGCACGATAATCCACGCGTTGTTGTAAAATGTTACTCCTTCACCTAAACTCTCCCCGGCCGTCTCAAATACTCGTCTTATCTTTAGGAGTTGCAACAAGTTGCATTTTCTGTACTCCATATATTATTTATAGTTTATTCATATTAGTAGGTTAAGTTTTTCGTTGTAGGGTAACCTGACTGCTAGTTTTCAATCTCTCATGGATTTTTTTTTCTAGATAATGGGTTCCTAGACCTTTCCTCAAAAATGTAAATGACTACAAAATTTTGTAACGATTGATTAAGGAGTTGTAAGATGAAAGCGTTACAAAAATACTAACTCATTTTGGCATTTACTGCCGTAAATTTTTGTAACAAATAGGGGACTTCAAGGTTGGCCTACAATAATAATAAACTCATAAACTCGGGAATAGTAGATGTGTGCGTTACATTAGGTTTACAATGGATAAACCTTATGTAACGCACACATCTACACTTCCCTTGTTGCTGGTTGGGGAAGCCTTGCTTTTTTTGGTAAGGTTTACTCGAGGGGAGGCCTTGCTTCCCCCTGTTTGCAGTCAGTTACTTAAGAATCTTGCTTTCATTAGTTATATCTGATTAATTACATTCATTAAAGTATTTGTTCAAGCCCAATGGAATTTTGGATTGCTGAAGCTCAATCATTATAATTTTATTAAACAGAGACTGCTGTTTTACAAGCATAAATGTATCTGGGGTTATTTTCCAGGGTGGGCACTAAATCATCCTGCAGTGGGCACTAAACGATCGTGGGGAGAGCACTAGACTATCCTGGGATGACATTACACTAACCTAGAGGGCACTAGACTATCATGGGCTCGGTACTAGACTATTCTGGGGTGGGCACGGGCCACCCAGCCGCCCCTTTTTATACGCCCATGATTACAAAAGAGATATTGATAAGAGCAAACTAAAATAATCGTCCAAAATTCACGAGGATTTCTTTTAGATATTTCTCAACTATAAGTATATATAAAACTATATATATTTGATACAAAAGTAACTACCAATCCCCCAATTTTTCATAAAAAGATTTAGTTATTTCATATCAACTACAAACCACCTTGATTTATAAAGGCATTTTGCAATCCTAAATTTTCCCTATATATTAGAACGGAAAAACGACTTTGTAGTATTTTATAGTACAACATTATCCCTGTTTAAAGAATATTTCATAACGATAATTTTTAAGAAAGCATTATAAGTGCAAGCAGCTAAAAGTCCTTGAGTCCAGGGACCTAATTGCGAGCAAACATGTTGAATTAACAAATGACGCGTTTAACTGGCAACATTTCTCCAGCATTGTTCTTGCGAGTGTGAGTATTCCGCTTAAAGAACTCAACCTTGACAGTATAATGAGGGACATTAACTGTGGCAACAAAATAAAGGGCGCAGCTAATATTATAAAATGAGGGCAATTTTAGTAACTTTGTAGGCTCTTATTTTTATATTAACGAAACAAAATTTTTAATTCATTATGGCGAGATTTATTTAGGTGGTAGATCTCATAGATTTCGTTACTACATTATATTTGTAGATATTTATTTTTCGTCCAATCTATGCAGATATTTTTTCATGTGCATATGGCTGAACTGTTGCTGGGCTCCTCGGTTGGTCGGCTGGACAGATTTCGATAAAAATATTTGTGTATTTACTAACGGTGCCTTAGATGGGGCTTATTGTATGAGCGCTCTTACTCCTGTCGACAGATAGGTGACTTCGAAAGGAATATCTATCCATCGGTAGATTATTGGAAAGCAAGTAAGAATAAAAGAATATTATTAAATGGCTAATCGTTAGTAGGTGAGACTAAACATATATTAATAATTAAAAATGGCCCCTAGGGTCCCAATTCAAACCCGGTAGGTTAAGCTGCTATAACGAAATTATAGCAGCTTACCCTACCGGGTATTACCAAATACATCGGCTTGTTAGATCTTGAAAAGATCGATCTATGACAAAGAATGAAATCCGTCGCAAGTTATTTTGTACAAACCGATTATTTTACAGTAATGTCCATTCATGTCCAAACCTTTAAAGTATTCAAGTGAATAATAAGTTACAAAAAATGCCACCGCGCGGCAAGTTGCCAACACGTTGGCACCGCGTCGTAATCAACTGCCACAACTACATTCCGACTACGACCTTCATATTTCGATACTATATTTTTCCGTGGGTTCGCTCTATTTTATATTTATTGTGCCAAGTTAAGTTCGGTAAATGTTATCGTTTTCAGAGGTGCATAAGGTTAATAGAAAAAAATGGATACTTGATTTTCTTTCAGAAAACGATATAATCTTTTATTTGCTCAATATCTCGAATCATGTCGCGAGTCATGCCATGTTATTTATTTATTTGTTGATAAGCTAAGCTATTTCTTTTATTTCGACTACGGATTAAAAGTTTTAATCACGCGGATACATCACAATTTTCTAAATTAAAAATAACTTACACTGCTTCCGTGATAAATGGGCCAAAAATTTTATGAAGTCAGATCAGAACTTGAGACTTGAACGTGTTATAAAGAAAAAAATAAATTCTGCATTATAACACTAGTTTATATTATTTTTTATATTTATTTAAAGCTTATGTACAA
This sequence comes from Graphium colonna, assembly GCA_025505425.1. Taxonomy (NCBI): domain Eukaryota; kingdom Metazoa; phylum Arthropoda; class Insecta; order Lepidoptera; family Papilionidae; genus Graphium; species Graphium colonna. The sequence goes on along the minus strand of JAOCPS010241841.1, from coordinate 3,333 downwards.
ACAAAGTGTAGAAAGGTGGACTTAATGCCAATGGCATTATCTACCAATCAACCTTGGGTTGATGCAGAGATAAAAATTGTGAAGTTGCACAGTAGACTGACGTAAGAAAACGAAAAAATCAATGATATTTACAAAATTGAATTAACTAATATACTAAATACACTATGGTAAATAAATTTATGCTAGCTTATAACATTACTTTACGGAATAAAAATAAATACATACAAATAATTAAACAAAACAAATACGTTAATTAGACGATGTTCTTAATTTGCTAACGAGTTCAGTAGCAATGGATCCTTAACTGTCCTTTTAAATGTAACAAGTCTTTTAGCTATATTTCAAGAGGCAGCTTATTCAACAAGAAAGTTTAGGTACACATACGATTCAGCCTCCCATATGAGAAGACCATACATCATTTTATCATTTTATCCAACACATCACCATCACAATCAATCAATAATTAAAATTCATCTATACAATATCAATAAATTAGAATCCCTTCCTGTAGACGATTTACTATATTCTAGAAACGTGTTGCTATTAATACAGATCTCTAAATCAAAATGCCTCATGTTAATTTATTCGTCTGAACGCAATCATAATTCTAGAAATACTATCATGAGATGTATCTATGTAATTAAAACTGGTCAGAAATTAACACGATCATTTTCTCGAACGAGAATAGAAGTAAATATTTCCTGTCTGAAGGCGATTCGATTTCCATATTCAAATTATCGTAAACTACGCAGCGTGTGTTGCCCGATAATCAATTGAGTTGCCATAATTTGAAAAAATAATCCAAGAAGACAGTTGAGTTTTTGAGTTTTTTACTGTGTTTTTTTTTCTACCAGTGACAGTCGCTCATTAGTTGTCTTAAATAATATGTAGAATAGTCATACTTTTGTATATTTAAATGAACTACGCAGCGTGTGTTTCTTGATAATAATCAATTGTGTTGCCATAATTTAACCAAATTGATTGAAGTAGACAGTTAAGCATTTTATCTCAACACAATTTTTTTTATTAGTAATATCACATTCCTACTTATCCCAATTGCTCATTACAGATCAAAAATATGTCAAATAAGTATACATTTCAATACTTAAAGATTCCATTGATACAAACATAAACGAAATTAAGCCCTTAAGTTAGGCAATACCTATTGATTTTTGGTTAAAAAATATATTAAGAGTCAAGACGTATGGAAGCAATATAATAGTCGTTTGTTATCGGATTCTGTTTAGAATAATTTAATCATATAATTTGGTGAAATCTGTTAAGTTTATTAATCAAATAACTTTAGTAACTTTAATATTACGAAAGTCAAAGGCTGGATATAATCTATTATAAAACAGGATTCCCTTGCTGAATTGCGATTCCAAAAAAAATTTTTTAATATTTTTTCTAGAATATATACCAAAAATAAAAAATCCAAGTTATAATACGAAAACATGTCATCATACAATTATTTTCCATAAAAAAGACATGAAATTGAAGCCAGAACCTGTTCGGTGTAACATTCTTTAGTTCCCTTTCAAACGGCGAAGCTTCTGCAATTGTCACATAAATATATCTACTTGACAGCAATTATTTGTACCTTTCCAGAACATTGGCATGGCATTAATTAAAATGTTTGCAGAAACGTGTCAATTACAACAGCAATACATAAATTACTTCTGAGCAAACAATATAATCCTTTCTAGACTGTTACCTCGTTCTAAACCTACAAGTGGTAAATATTCCGTAAACTATATAATCTTTCAAAGATTTATATTAATCCTGGGATACAAAAAAATACAAAGCGACAAGGAAAAGGGGAGCACTCTGAAAGAAAATCTTATTTCCTAAAAAAACATGAAATGTTCAATAAGACGAGCATAACTTCAATATAAATAAATAACGAGTATGTTTTATATTTAAATCCGAAAATTTTAACTTTTAGGAATGGAATTTAGTCACTAAAGAAACACCACAACAATGTTACACTTGAAATTTTTATCCTTTACTAAAGTCAGTTATAGTCTTTAAAAAACTACGCTTAGTTGTTTGCTCAATTATGTTAGGCGTAAGAAAGACCGAAAACATCGCCATTGTCAATTAAATCTTTAATTTTACTGCCGACGATAAACGTGCCTAATACGATAATCGACAATCAAACTTTATATCCGACTCAACCGGATATCCAATAACCTACAGCTTGTTGAAATATCGACAAAAAGTCAACAGAGTTAATTGTTGGCCTATAAGCATTTACAACACGTCCGTTCGCGACTGGTGCCATCAATCAAATGTAAGTCTGACGTCGCCGGCTGATTTGTTGCAAGCCTTTAATTATGGTGCTGTCAAACTTTCCCGCTCATTTCCATTCTCCCGCCCCCCTATTGGCGGGCGGCCATTTTGTTGTATATTAATTGCATTCGACGTTGTTAGATCGAGGATTAAATTGAAGATAATTTCGTTTTAATAATAAGATTTTTTGTAATAATTAATAGTTATGATTTTTGAGGTAGACGGTTTAGTTTGTATATTTTGGTAATATTTTTAATGATTTCTCGAACGTGTGTTTCTTTTTACAGTTTCTTTTCGCAACAATACAAACAAAATGACAACAGGACCATAGAAATCGGCGTTAAGATATTAGATTGGAGAGTTTGTTTATTATTTACACATATACTAATTTCTTTCGAAAAATCTTCGACCTCCGTTAAAAGTTACATTTAAGGGCTTATTACCCGTACCAGATATTTACCAGAGTTTTAAGTCTATTGAATATTTGATCCAGTTTAATTATTTTATTTCTATATGTTAGGCAAAGATAAATAAATATGTAACTTTTATTAACAAATATAAATCAACACAAAAAAAATGTTCAGATACAAGTATATGTAAAGCTTGATTAGCTTTACGAAATGTGAACTAAACATTAAATTGCAAAAAGTAATAAATACCTATTTAAGTTATAAGCTCGCGCCAGTAGCCGCTAATAGTAAGCTCAAATTATTGGTCCAGCGAAACTGCACGATTTGAACTATAATGAAACATAAACGAATCACTCCAGTAAAGGAAATGCATGTCTATAGGTTTTACCTACTGCCTCCGTAGCCTAGTGGTGTGGGCCGTTGTTTTGTAAACCGGAAGACATGGGTTCGAATCCCACGAGGGGACAATGACTTTGTGTAGTTGTTTCTTGGTTGGATTAGGGCAATGTGGGCTGATCACCCGATTGCCTGGAAAGAAAGACGATCCATGAATCGGATCGGCATGTAAAAAGTCGGTCCTGCGCCTGATGGGACGGAGATCTCCGTCCCATCAGGCTATGAGAGTAAAGGA
>JAOCPS010241730.1:0-13584 GCA_025505425.1 Graphium colonna | reverse complement strand
CTCGGCAGAGGAGACTAGATGGCCGAGTGTTAGGGCGCAAGAGAAAGAAACCGGCGGTCGATTCGGGCGGTATCGAAGAGCATCGCTTTCAGCATTTGAGCCAGAAGCTTACAGTCGCGGAGTCCCAGCCGCCTCAGATGTTGTGAGAGGCTGACTGGGATTAACCTGTTCGCAGATACGTCTACAGGGATAATTTCGGTTGACACCCGACTCCACATGTCGGTTACTTCGTGAGCCAGGTCCAGATATTTCCGTTTCTTTTCTGTTTCAGCTTTCACGAGCTTCTCGTCAAATGGGATCGGTATGTCGACCAAAAATACCCTTGCCTGTGCCCGGTCCATCAACACGATATCAGGCTTCTTCGCCAGTATCGTTCTGTTTTTAATGATGTAATACGGCAATCTTCCGTAGACAGTATTTTAGAGCGAGCTCCTGATGGAGAATTCTGGCCACTAGATTGTGCCTCTACAAATACTCTACTAGTTAGAAAGCGCCAAACAACCGGAGATGACTTCCCGAAGCGACTCCCTAGGATGGCAACAGGCTCGACATACTTCAGGATGTATCTCTTATAGTTGTTGGTTTTAATAACCTGATCTTGTATTACACAAGCAAACCCCTCAGTTTCCCCAAGAGGTCACTGAAATATCACTATATATGAAATATCACAGGTCACGGGCATTGAAATATCAATGCCCTCGTTATGTGTGGCCTTACCCCTTTCCACATGGAGAACCGCTCACTTATCCGTCCCCAACTCCATGCTAAACGGCTGCAATAGAAGTGCTAAAATCACAAGTGATTTTTAACATTTCTATCAGATGAGAGCGATTAGAAACTGATAACTTGAGGTCATCCATGTTGAAAAGGTGGGCCACTTTTGTCCCTCCTCTCCGAAGCTAAATTCTATATCTGATTCCTCCAGCAGTGTGATGAGGGGGTTCAAGGAGAGGCAAAACCACAATGGGCTCAAACAATTACCCTGGAAGATTCCCCTTCGTATCTTTATGCGGTCTTCCGCAGCCGTCATCCGCTCGCCCCACTATCGATCTTGTGCAGCTCGAGGACCCTTATTAGCCATGAATGGGGCAATTTGCCAATAACCGCGTCGATGAGGAGTGGTTCGAGATGACCCGATTAGTGTTCATATGTCGGGTTATCTTCGCGCTCAAAATGGATGTCAGTATCTTGTAGGTGGTGGTTAAACACGTGATGGGGCGGTACTAACTCGGGTCTGTTGTGACCTATTCTTTAGGAACCAAATGAGTGATCCCAGTAGTGAAGAGGCTCGGGAGCGACTTTTGATCGAGGGCGTCTTGAAACTGCCGGGCAAGTGCAGCATAACACACCATAAATCCCTTTAACCAGTAGTGATGCGGCCCATGAAGGCCCGGACTTTTCCAGTTGGAGCCCTGCGGACCACATCAGCTACGTCGTCTGGTGTTATGATGACGGGATCCATGGGTGCAATAGCTGCACGCTCACTCGCAACGACATTTGTCCAAGTTACAAGTCCACAGACGTCGCTTCACTGTCAACTGCAGCATCCTCAGACGGCGCCAGAAGGACCTCACGTCGTAGTCGTTCTAGTTCGGCATCATCTAATATTTTGGAACGGATGATGTACCGAACTCGGTCTGCCAGGTTCTGTTCCAAGACGGTTAACGTTGGATCCAGCTCAGCAAAGAATCCGTGCATCCTTGCCCAATACGCGTAACTTCCGGTTTCTCACTCTTTTACCCTATAATACGGCCGCAATGCCTTTCGATTCATCTCTGCAGTCCAACGCATGCGGCGTACTCTACCTGTGGCGGGTACCGATTGCTGGGCCCGTGAGGACCCTGCCGACACCAAGCCAGCTGATGGGGTTGATGGATGCGAGGTGCTTCCAGGTAGTCATGCAGCACCTCGCGTTTGTCTGATGGATCGCATGCTGCCGCGTTCAGCGCCAGCCTCAGACGCGCCACGGCGGCCCCCAGGTAGCGGTGCTATGCGCTATCTATCTCTATTCATCATCCATTAGTATTTGGGTGTCTATTGACGGAAGAAGCCCAGAACCAGCACCGTTGCTTTGTTAAAGCCATTTGTACAGTTGTCGAGGCACGGTGCAAACACCTCATGGTAAGGTGCCGACTGATTGAACCAGTAAAACAGTTTTGTCATTATATTTGTTTTATTGATGGGCGGTGGGGTCGTCATTTCCCTGCGCCACTTTTTATTATTATTATTACAATATTGTACTTTGTGGCAACATTAAAGGCTGCATTGTTGCATATACTTATCTTTTACGACAGTAGTTCGAGCAACTAAGTTAACTATATTTATGTTTACATGTTTTGAATAATGGAAAGACAGACAAGTTATAAAATACGGATTGAATAACAAACATCGAATATGAGGCCAGACGACGTCCTAGAAGTTATTTTTCTATCTCTAGTGTACAGTATATTCCCTGCATACGAAATACCCACGGCAAAACGTATAATAAACGCAAAATTGTATTAATTATTTAGAAATTATAACAGAAAGATAACACGAAAAAAATTAAGACAAACAAATTTTTTAACAAATTATAATATTAGTAAATATTTTCCCTTCTTATTATTATATCGTTATTAAACAATAAATTTAATAGTTATTAAGTTTTGAGATCGCGGAACAATATAGTTGCAAATAGTCTTGCTTTGCTTTGATACATCGGTAATTTGGTTGTTAAGGATTATTATAGGTTTCGAATTCCTTACCATAATGAAAAATTATAATGTCAAATTTATTTTATTATGTTTTCCGTCGGTTCCTATTTTTATGAAAAGTTTAATCGTAAGTCAGCTCATTCGCTAAAATAATTTTAATTCCATTTATGTCCATTAGTTGAATGTCGTGTAAGCGGTCAGTTAAACGGCACCAGCTGGCTAAATTACTAGGCATTGGATTAAAGTGTTAATTAAGTTAGCTGAGCTACATACGAATACGTGACTTGTGATCGTTTTGTGCATCTACTACCAAGGATGACATTTGCGACAGACAAGTGTAGATTGACCACTTGTTTCATGAATATTCGTAAGTCGTAGCTCTGTTGTAATATTATGGATGGTATAAGAACTGTCAAAAGTTGATGGGCTCTTCATCTTGATTAAGCATTTAGAAATTTTCGTATTTTGTTGTCTGGTACTGGCTTATTCAAAGCAGAGATAAGGAGGTACGTTAGAAAGTAAGGAATAAAGGAAGGTGAGTGCATGTAAATCTCGTCATCTATAGATTGGTAGCCATTTCAGTCGTGCTCCGTAATCGAATGAAAACGTTTACCTAATATTTAAAATTTATTTAATATTTTGTGAACGTTGAATTTTATTCTATAGCTCTTCCGTAGCGTCAAAGAAACAAGCATCAGCATAATCAAGAAGAGGAAGAAAATGTGATTGCACCGAAGTAATTTTAGTTTTACTAGTGAAAAAAAAACTAAAGACATTTGGGGGAGTGCAAAAAGTTATTTAAAAGTGCTACTCAACTCAGGTGGGTATCAAAGATAACACCCAGAATCTTAGCACTCTCAGAATAAGGATTTGTTACGTAGAACTATAATATCACTTTACAACAGTCTAGTCCGAAGTATCCTAGCATACTGTAGTGTAGTTTGTTGGCTTCGCTATGAAAGGGAGAGGGTTCAAAGACGTTTCATGTGGTAGTTAGTGTCGTTTAAGAACAAAGGAAAAAATACGGTTGTATAAAGGACGGCTTTAATATTTCAGAATGAATTTTTTATCAAATAGAAGCGTAGTTTTTCATGACAAATTCGTAAGCAAAATTTTGAATACAAAGATCGATAGCCCGCAGTTATTTTATAGGATTCAACTTCGAGTACCTTTTTTGATGAAAAAGGAAGACAAACGAGCAGATGGTTCACCTAATGTTAAGTAATCCCGTCGCCCATAGACACACGCAATTTCCGGTAAGTCAGAAGTGCGTTGTCAACCTGAGGAAATAGGATTGAATAGGTTTATTGAATAGGATGGGTCGGGTTTAAGGATTTGGAGGGAAAAACAGTGGGAAATGAGACAATTTTTATGCATAATTTATAGAGGGCGATGGGACTACCCCCGGTGAGCGCGTCCGTAAAAGGCAGCAAAAGCTGTGAAGAGATGTTATCCTCTACCACCTCAAACCTTCTAGAATCCCTCGCAAGCCTTTTATACTTCTTTGTCCTCCACTAAGAAGAAAAGTGCTAGAAAGTAACTCACCTTATTCGAAATTTTGTAGAACTGTCAACAACTTTAGTGATCAAACTGATCTTTACGTAGACTCAAGAGTCAAAATATTTATAATAACGTTATGTACGTTATTATTAATCATTTGAGTTTTGTTTTCGCAATTTAAGTATTATGTATATCAGTTTATTCTTTTATTTTAAGTTACTTATAGTTAATAGTTCTAATTGCTGTGCGTATCTTTAAGAGATTAATTAAGGCTTTTGCTAATTAAATAAATAAATAAAATGTAAGTTGTGGGTTTTATTAATCAACATTGGTTAAATTAGTTCATAGAAGTTAATTTGTGTAAGTTTTTTAAGCAGGTGTAATAAATTTTCTTGGCGTATATTTGTTTCTTTGCTTATATATAGTATCAAAAAATATAGATTCCACAGATTACTAAAGCATTTAAAATACGAAAAATTTACTTAAATTCCTTGTTGCAGAGAATTATAAATTCCTTTATAATAAGAAATCTTTTACCATGAAAAAAGACTAAATAAAATAATAATAAAAAGAATTGCGGTTGCACTGTATTTCATTTCTATCGTGTATACTGTGAGGTTTAATATTTGACGGCTGTGTATTAAAATTTTATTTATATTTCAATTCAATCAGTATTCTTAGCTAGAGAAGAAGTCTTAACGACGAGTAGTTTTTAAAGCTGAATTAAGAGCGAAACCAGATGCAACTTTTGAAAGTTTATGTCAATGTCATCTATTAAAAAAATCTTGTTTCCTATATAAAACACAAATTTAGAATTTTAGTATCCGATAGATTCATAAATATAAGCATGTTCAGGCTTTTAAAGCAAATGTGAGAAGAAGAAATACAGAATAATTGTATTTCTTTCTTGTTTAAGCATATTAAGACAATATAGATTTAAATTTTTTTTGGAACACTTTTATCTCTGTACTACATACATCGGCATTAGTTAAAAAAGTTTTATAAATACGGGCTATTGTGATCAATAAAAATTAGAAATATTGCACGTATAACGAACGAACGAAATAACGTTACATTGGTTCTCGGTACCGATCTGAGAGCCGATTGCTATTCAATTTATGGTTTGAATACCCATGCATTATTTTATTTAATTACTATTGGTGCGTTTCTTGGGTATCGAGGGTTTGATTATTAATTAAATAATAATATAAAAAAAATTTCATAAATTAAATTTTGTTTTTTTTTGTCCACGCGGCAGCTACATTATTTGTGTATGCTTTTATATAATAATGTAAGATCATTATGCTTTTTATCCTTAAGCAAAGCAACATTTAGCATCTCATAATAAACTCGCATAGTATTCATTTATATGATACTAGCTGCTGCCTGCGGTTTCATCCTCGCAAATTTTTGCCATTTTTGCATAATTTTCATTAATTCTCCGCTCCTATTGATCATAGTGTGATGTTGTATAGCCATCCAACACTAAAATAATTTTTCAATTCGCACTAGTAGTTCTTGAGATTAATGAGATCAAATGAATAAACCAACAAACAAACAAACTCTTCAGCTTCATAATATTAGTATAGATATATAACTTAATATTAATAAGACACAACTACAAGTACACAAGTACAACTACAAGTTTTAATGAAAAACTAGAAAGATAATTTACTTGAGTTCAACTTTGCTGTTGATCCTAAACTTCATATCTAAAATATATTTTTAATAAGTTATAAGATCCCTATGTAAGATCTCTCTCTCTCTGCGGTCGTTACTTCATTGCTGAAGATCGTGGTCCTGGTGTGATTGCAGCCTCAGTTGCGTAAATTTCTTCCAACCGATCCTGTTGCTGGCCATTTTGGCGGTGGTCAGCCCAAGTGACAAAATCTCAAAAAAAAAAAAAACAATTTTACACCACCACCAAAATGGCCAGCAACAACTTTATAAGATAAGATACATTTATTTGCAAACCTGATTATCAATCAAATATCTAGTCACTTTATCAAAGTCAATTTTGACATACATTTTAAATATAATTTATGTTCAATTTGATTCTGATTAAGTAGTTAACAAAATTAATATAAAACTTTAGCAGAATTAGTATAACTATACAGTAACATATAAAAAGATTTTTTTAAAAGCCTGGGTGGAGTGTTATTATATGGTTCGTATGACATGTTGTTTTTCTTTAAAAATATAGGAACATATTTTTGAAAGCTGATCTGTATTTAGATCGGTTGTTATGGAATAAATGATAGTCTATCCCTATCTCCCTGCAAGGCTATTCTCGAATTAATAAATGCGGTGCTGGATGCAGTGTGCTAAAAAGTTTGATTTGAAACAGAAACCATGACTTCGAAACACTTATATTTATCTATGCTTTAGTTGTATTATTACTTTCGTTTTCTTAATTGTGAGTACCAATTTAAAAAAAATGGTTATAGAAAAGAGGTCATGTTAATATCATTGTTACATCTATTCGTGCTTGGTAACCTTTAAAATCTAATAGGCTTATAAATGACTGAAATATACACAACGAATATGTTTGTTATCTTTGATACATATTTAAAAAATAGTCTGCTTAAATGGGCCGATTAGGAATAATTAAGGATATGTATCTCCATTTCACATAGCCTTGACACATTGCTTTCAGTTATTTAATTGTTTTTTAAAAATTGTAAAAAATCTCTTAAAATGAAATTATAAAAAAACAACTGTTATAACTATCACAAAGTTTCTTATAAATCTTAAAACGAAAATTTAAATTCAATCGATTGGATCATACAAAAATCTATATACTTTTTTTTAAATCTACGACATGGTTGATTTGCACGGGGGTTCATCAAAATTTTATCTGGAATTTAGCGCTGGTTAAATAATCCGTATGATAAACTGAGTTACGATATCCTACGCGTTCTTACTAATACATTAATTCGGAAAGCTCACGTAAAATATAAAGACAAATTTTGGCAGTATATTATATAACAACAAACGCGACAACAAATCATCAATACCTGTAACAATGCATAATAAGGAAAAGATAGCACATAATTTCACTTATATTCCCAATCTCTTAGCCTGCTACTTTTCTTCCGTGTATACGAATGCATCAGTCATTGCATTAACTAAAAGTTTAGAGTCGCATACTACATTAGGCAATATACAATCCACAGTAAAAGTAGCTACTGAAATCAAAAAACTTAAATACAACATTTCTGCAGGGTCTGACACAATATTATTATATTTTGTTTAAAAAGTGGCAATGAGTTTAGAGTGCCACTGTGTATTATGTTGAACTAATATTTGCAATTCGGAGTGTTTCCTGATGATTGGAAGAGAACTAAAATTATACCTTTATATAAAAAAAGTAACTATGCCATGTAAGTAACTACACATCAGTTTGTATCATATTATTGTCTGATAATCAGCATGCTTCGGAGACAAACCGGATTAAATATATCATTGATATTGCGGAAATACTGGACGAAAGAGGCGATTGATAAAATCTACACTGATTTATAGATTGATATAGATAGTAATGCATTCGATGAAGTCAGTCATTCTCTCCTAATACCTAAGTTCCAAGATGAAGGTATTCATCTATATTCTTAGGTAGTTTACGCCTTATCTATAAAGTGCTTGCCCTGGACTAGAGTCTAGGGCAAGCAATTAGTAGATAATATATAGATAATAGAATATAGAATATTGGCATTCTTCTTTTCTAATTATTTATTAACGTTATTACAACTCATATCAAGCATTGAAAAATTCTGTTATTTGCGGATAACTGACTTGTTTAAAATTGTTAGGGGTCATATTAGGGACAGCGATTCAGTTATTCGAATAACGTACAAAAGAGCACTTAGACCACCCAGGCACCCAATAACCACACTTTTGTATACACCCTAGTACAAATCTAACTTAGGTTAACTCTTAACTCACCCATAACCCGAATATTTAATACACATAACGAGTTTATATCCACATAAAGACTATTTTAGTAAAAGAAAAGGTCAGCAAGTACAACTAATAACATAAAGTTGCCAACAGTTGTACTAAATTTAAAATAAGGGGAGTTGCTTCCTAGTTCCGTTCTTCTTAGTGGGGGACAAAGTGGTGTTATTGGCTTGCGAGGCATTCTTGTTGGTACCCGAAATTGGATCCTACTAAATACTACCTAGAAAATTAACAACTTCATATTTCTTTTCTTGTCTTTTTGTAATTTCTAGAAATGTTGTTCATTATTTAATACTTAATTGATGTTTTGCTTTCGCACATTATGGAGAGCAAAATTAACATTTAGTTTTTTTTTGCATTAAGCGCTAGGTTATTAACTGTAAACCAGTGAAGTATACGCGACAGTGCACTATTCACTTCGTCATAATTTGTCAATGTTCTCTTCACTTTGAAAATAAGTAAAGTATCATCAGCATATTGCAATATCGTAAAACTCTTTTGCATAAAAAGGGATATCGTTTATGTAAACTAAAAATAGGAATGGGCCCATAATAGATCCCTGCGGAACACCTATACTCAGAAGAGTACTCGAAGAATTTACATCATTTATGTTGACCCTTTGGTCCAATTTCGAGAATCGGGATAATAATATCGATATTCAATATATTACTGTACTTATTGTTATTTTTAAAGTCGATAGTGAATATCGACTTTTGATAATTACAACTTTTTAGTACTATAAATCACCGCGGGTAGCGTTTACTCTAATGAACGAAAAATACAAATACCTATTTCATTTAATCGTTCCTCCCTTTGATGAGATTTTTTTTTCTGGCAATCACTATCTAAGTTAAGTACCTACAGGTCATCCCGCCTATCGTTACGTATGCAGCGGGTGTATGGGGTCATGCAGCGAGGAAAATAGGGGTTAGGAAGAGACTCAAAAGCAAGCAACGTGGATTCGCCATCGAGCTGTTCAGAAGATACCGCAAGGTATAACACCCGCAGCGCTTACCGCTTGCTCGGTTCACGTTAGGTCCAGAATATGAAAATCCATGAAATATACGTCATTGAACAGGTTCCATGGCTTCTCAGACTTAAATAGCCACGGCATAGAATTCGAAAAGCCTACCCGCTCTCGCCAACTTCCGCATATTGTTCATCTTCTGTTTGACCTATCCTGGCATAAAGCATGGATGAAATGTATGAACTGATCACATGCTCGCCAATTAACACTTTTACGGACAGCAGCAAGCAGGAAGAGAGCAAAGTTAGCGCCGCGTTTGATTGCTATGGTCTCGAAAATGGGACAATACAAATGTCTAAACTGCATTTTACCTGCAGTCTTTTAGGCAGAATTATTCACCATCTCCAGAGTGTAGTTGGGCTAGTGCGCGAGTCTATAAACATGCCACAATCTACTCAGACTCACTGTCGTGTATTCTGGCAATCCAGAACACAAGTAGCACACATCCATTTATCGCAGACATTGTCAACTTTGTAAACGAATACACAACACGGCTTGCTGGCACCGTCGACTTGGTGCACGTCAAGAACCACTAGGTGTACTTGACAATGAAGAAGATGAAAGAGCAGAATAGCCTATCTCCCAGGTGAAGGCAAAATTACACAGGACCACCGCTGCGTCTAGCAATCCAGACATGAAAGCGCGAACAAGGGCAGCACACCAAGTTTTTACTCTCCACATTGGCCCATATTGACGAACTCGTGGTCTAACATAACCTTGCTTTCCCCTCACGTAAGTTCTCAGCAAACACGGGTTTCATAAAGCATATTTACAACGATATAAGATTTCCGCTGAAGGCAAATGCCCCTGTGACAACGACATGCTTAAATTATTTTCAACACACACTTAACGTATGCGTATTAACTATATTTGATCGTAGCCTAATGGGCCTTTGAAAGAAAACATATTTATCTACATAGTCTCCAACCAAATCATCCCATAATACTCTTCATAAATTCTTTGTGTTGACTATCCAAAAACGCCTTTTTTGTCTCCGAGCTGTTTCTTGAGCCGAGAAAAGAAAAAAAAGTAATTGAAAGTCAGATGTGGCAAAGAGGGTGGGTGTACGAGTAATTCAAATCGATATTCGTCCTCGGAATATCGACTCGTTTTTTCTTTTATTCGTTGGTTAACTTTCTCGTCACCCAACGCGTAGTGACTTTTTTAATATGCAGTTCGTTCGCTCTCTTTGAACACTGCCATATGCGTTGCCTGTGACCTAAGCCATATGCCTTATGGTCACTCTTCGATCTGCCAATACGACTTTTTCGAATTTTTTGGCGCTTTCTACAGTAAGTGACGTGGGTGGGCGTCCCTCGAGATGTCCGTCTTCTGTGGATATTCTACCTAGCTTGAACTCCTTTGCCTAGCGCGCACCTGTAGAATGTAGAGGTACAGAGTCCCCCAATATTTCCACTAGGTCGCTGTGTATGTCTTAGGTAGACATTTTTTCAAACAGAGGTACTTGATGACAGCTCTGATTTCCTTTTTCTCCATTTTGATATTTACTCTCCGACTGTCCTTATTCAAATGAATGTAAGTTTTGGTAATCGTGGCCTATTTATAATATTTTTAGCGTCTAAATAACGCACAGAATATTCAATTATTATGATACCAACAGTATCCTGCGTTTTCTGCCTCGTAAATTTTCCCCGTTACATTTTTAATTGATGCCCCGCTCCTGTAGGTCTTAGGGTGATGTTATGCAGCCTTGCTCGATAAATGGGCTACACTAAAGTCATTTGCAGTTCGGACTAGTAGTGCCTGAGATTAGCGCGTTCAACCAAACAAAGTAACAAACAAGAAAACTTTTTAGCTTTATTATATTAGTATAAATATATAAGTAAGTATTAGTAAGACGAATTGGATTAGAATATCTTACTTTGAAGGTACAGCCATAATTATTAAAGAAAATTATTTTAAAACTTTTTTTAAAGGAGTAAAAATTAGAAAGATAATAATCTACGTGACTTTAAATTTGCCGTTGATCCTAAAGGTCATAGCTAAAATATCTTTTGAATAGGTTAATTTTGTTTACAATGGTATCTAACATCAATAACAAAATGCTTGGTCTAGTTTTACAACGTCAATTAAGACGGATTTTTGAATCATAATTTTTGTTCATTTCGATTCTGATTTAACAATCAGCAAAACCGAAACTAAACTCTATCAGAATTAATTTAACTATACTATTTAAAGAGAATATTTATCTTTATAAGCCAGAATGATTTTTTTTAAACAAATCTACTGATATGAGGATTTAAAAAAAAGACTGAAAAATATTCTTGAAAGCTGATACCTGCCCGATTTAAATACAACCCGGTCAAATATGAAATAAATGATAGCCTATTCTCTGCAAGGCTATTTTCGGCACTCCCCATTGCATCGATTTGCAGTTAGTAAAATCCCCGAATTAAGAATAACAGCGCTGGTTGCAGTGTGCTAAAAAAGTTTGGTTTGGGACAGAAAGCACGACTGCAAAGCACTTTAACTAATCTGTGTTTTATTTATATTATAACTTTACTTATTTAAATTATGAGTACTAATTTTATGAAAATATAAGGGAATACCTCTGTAAATCGTTAGTACATCTATTCGTGGCTGATAAAACTTGATACGCTTATAAATGAAAGAAGTAAAATATATATAATGAAAGTATTTGTTACTGAATCATAATTATGTTTTTTTTAAATAGTACTCATTATCTAAGACTTCAGAATCCTCAATAACAAAAAGAATATTTTAATGTGTTTCACAATTCAGACGAATCATTAACCAATAGCAAGATTATAAAACGAATTATGCGAAATTTTAAGTGGTTTAATTTCTATGTAACTATTTTTATCGTGAAACAAGTATGAAAGAAGACATTGTGACATAGAAAAAAGAGCATGTTCAAAAACTTTTGCTGCAATTTAGCTTTTTTCGCAGAAAAGTAGCTGACTTCAATTTTATAAGTTTATTTAGACGCTAAATGTTGAATTTGCTTTAGAAGAAAAAGCATATTTAACTTACCCTTCATAAAGTCGGCATAAAATAAAGCATGTATGACTTTCGGGGATGCCAGACGGCCATATTTACTCTTTTCTTTTCCCAATGTTATCCCCTCCAAATCGGTAACCCATCCTTTCCATTGAAGTTATTCCATCCAATTTCCCAGATTTACAACGCACTCGCAACTTTCCGGATATTGCGTGTGTCCGTCGGCGACAGGATCGCTTAGCATCAGGTGAACCATCTGCCCGTTTGTCTTCCTAACAAATACAAAACACTCTTACAAATACAAGAAAAACACACTCTTACAAATGCAAGTATATACATCTCATGTACAATAGACAGGCCTACATCTACAGTAATCGAACAAAATAGTATAGGAGTATTCCAACCATAAATTGGATAGCAGACGGCTCTTAGGTCGATAACGAGAACCAGTATAACGAAATACGTGCAATATTTTAAATATTTATATTGATGTCGATACGGCCTGTGTTCATAAAACTTTTTTAAATATATGTCGATGAACGTGGCACTTAGTTGAATTTATTCCACACTATAAAAGAATATACTTAAACAAGAACCAAATGTATGCTTAGGAAACTTATAACATCTGTTTAAAAAACCTACACAAAGTAACATATATGAATCAATTTGACCATTACTGAATAATAAAATCCGAAACATTTTATAAATCGGAAACAAGATTATTTCTTTTTGCAAATAGATGATAGTGACATAAAATTTTGAAAGTGGTCTCTGAATTCGCGCTTATTTTAACTTTAGAAAACTTCTACCCTTTTAGATTTCCTCTTTAATTTAAAAGTGAAAAATATATAAAGTTTTAATACTCCGTTAAATCCCAGTTAAATTTTACATACTTTAAATTCTTTTAAATACATCACCGTTAACCCGGCAGTTAACACACTACCTACATAGAGAATATAAATACAAAGAGAATACCAGTTCGACTAGTGCTGGACATCCCGTGGAATAATCTGTATTCGTGAGAAAGAGCATTGCCCACAAATCAAAATAGAATGCGAGGCTGATCTTGAGAAGTTAAAGAAGGCTAAATGACTAATTAATGACGTATCACTTCTAATATGTCTGCCTATATTAATAATGATGCTTAGTTTAAAAAGGAATTTATTTTTTGTAATTTTAGCGTACTCTATAAATTTTTATCAGTCTATTTCTATAGCCTATGTAATTTAATTTTAATTTCTACGTTCAATCTTGTAGACATATAGAATTTCACACAAATCACACTATTTATAACTACACTTTTATTAATACACATTAACACATATACACTCAATATTTTTATTACACTAAAAATGTGTTATATTACATATACTCTATTTTACTATAATTGGCTTCAGTTTAATTATCAAATCGATGTTCCCA
>JAOCPS010241620.1:0-13587 GCA_025505425.1 Graphium colonna | reverse complement strand
AACTTTTTGTAGGTCGTACAAATATTTGCTCCGTGTGGGAATCGAACCCACGACCTGCGACGCCGCAACCCATGTCTTAATAACTGCGCCAACCGAACCTTCGGTAGGTTTCATGTGCATTACTTTATAGAACATTAATATAAGGTTTCTTCTTTACTTAATTGAGACTGTAAAAGAACAGTCCATATTATGGAAAGAATATGTTTAAAAAGATTAATGTCGCTACTTACTAAAGTTAGGATATAAAATATTAAAGGAACCAAATAGTCCCAATATAACAAAACTAAATAGTCCCAATGAAAATTAAAAAGAGATAAATAATTGGCAACATAAACTCCTCGATTCAGTTAAGTAAGAATTAAAAAAAAATGTCTGTGTCTAATTAGGACTTAACCAACTAGTCTCGATGTCATCAATATACGAGTATACGTAACATACGTATATCATAATTAAATATAATTTCAATCAATTCAAATTCAGATCAAAGTATATCATATTTTTATTTTTATTATTTTACATATGTTCGTGCGTATCTCCATAATTCTTCTTTTTCTTCCTCTTAGCCTTTTCCCAAGTTACTTGGGATCGGCTTCTAAGCCATCCGAATATTACCTGAAATTCAGTTTTTACGCAGAGCGACAGGCATCCGACCTTCGCAAACCAAAGGGATAAACTGTTTCCGAAGAATGGATTAGTTGTCAGGATATTTGAAGGCACTGACATCCTATAACAACTGCCAAAGATGTTCTTGACAATCAGGACCGACTTTTTACATGCTCATCCGACGGATGGATCATTTTTCTTTTCAGGCAATCGGGTGATCAGCCCGCATTGGTCTGACCCAACCAAGAAACAACAACACAAAGTCGTTGTTCCCCCGCGGGGTTCGAACCCACGACTTCCGGTTTTTAAAGCAAGTGCCCATACCACTAGACTACGGAGGCAGTGCGTATCTTCAAAATTGTTGAATTGAATTTAAATCGGTTCAGCGGTTTATTTTTTAAATCAAAATAACAAAATTAAGGAATGTTCGCACATGCCGCCGCCGTTTATAAACTGATTTTTAAAATTCATTTTGCATCTTATAGGATATACAATCCTCTATCTCGCCAAGATTGAATGGTAGATTATGCCCACAAGGCATTAAGTCCACAAATTTAGATCCTACTTTATAAGGTTTTACCAATAAAGAAAAAAAATATATCCTAAATAGTTCCACAAAATTTTCATAAAAATCAGATCAGTAGTTTATTTTTAAAATCAAAATAACGGAGAGCATATGTGTTGAAAGTACATTTTGAAAGTGTTGGAGGTCGGTTTTGTAATTTTCTGCGAAAATAAACCTAACCTAACCCTTTTCAGCGTTCATGATTACGGGCTGGATTGAGATTTTCCATACCGTCTTGAAACCGAGTTTGAAAATTAATTTTGGTCCTATCATCGCAGTAACTACTTATGGTATCTTTAGATCTATGTCTTGTAATTGGATCCCAAGCAGGTCGTAGCATCTAATCATGGTTTCTATAGAAATTTTGATGTTTTTTAATTTTAATAGCTTTACGAATCATTCTTGGCAGGATCGGTGTTATACTCCCAATATTTTTGACCTATCAAATAAAAAAATATTAAAGAGTGACTATTAAATATGCAAGATTAACGAAAGTGCATTTCTTGCCTCATTGTTTACCCCTTAAAGATATAAAAAAGTCTTATCTCACAGTAATGATAAGAGTAACTTTTGGTTATTTTACCTGACCTGCACTCGATAAGGTTTAAAAGTTATCTATAGAAGAGAGTATAAATTATTGGCGGATTTAGGAAACAATCACATACGACCATGGCTCGACTCGTGTTGTGTGTGTTGGCCCTGGTTGCCACAGGTGGCCTAGCTGATCCAATCAAAAAGGTGACCCCAAAAGTTGGTAAGTACACATAGGTAAACATAGACGATTCGAATTGACAAAGTCATTTGTTTCATCATAACAAAAAGTTTTATTGAACAATAAGTTATACCGTTTGTCATAACTTCCATATTCAATAATATATTTAAAACCATATAACAACGTAACCATTATTAAATGCAGAATCCTAATTTTGTTAATATACAGTGTATTCACCTTTTTTCATTCTCGTTATATCGATAATAGATAAAATATTTCACTAAGCTTCAAAACACGAAGCTAGAAGAAGAGAAAGAAGAAGTAGATTTGCGTGAATGCTCGTTTTCAGTAAACCCGTAGAGGTAAAAAAGTACCTAATAAAACAGGAAACACACATAAGAATGTCCTGTTTTAAAAGCAAAGATATTCATAATAAATTTAAATT
Organism: Graphium colonna; assembly: GCA_025505425.1. Taxonomy (NCBI): domain Eukaryota; kingdom Metazoa; phylum Arthropoda; class Insecta; order Lepidoptera; family Papilionidae; genus Graphium; species Graphium colonna. The sequence continues at coordinate 11,262 of JAOCPS010241620.1, read as the reverse complement.
ATGTTAAACTTATTTTTTTCTATGCCTTGCTTCCGTTGTGATGTGTGTTTCTGTGTGAAAGAATAACATTTAGTAGTAGTTTTTTACCTGAATCTCTATATATGTGTGTGTTTGTGGATATGGTTTCATGAGTATATATACGTTTTAAATAAGAAGTGAAGCCCTAACTGTAGGATTTTAGTTCCGAAAGCAACATGGTTTTTAATTCTATTTTAAAGGAATGAGTAACCACATAGGCGTTCGGGTAACTAGCCCATGCTGCCCTTATCTCACTAGAACTTGTTGCTGGCTTTGAAATTGTGTCTCTTCATGTCTACCAACATAATCATTATATACCGCCGTACCATACCATCGCCACAAGTCAATCCTTTACCAATCAATTACGAAGACTCAAAGAGTTCAATTCATACAAAACCTTTATCAATAAAACAAAAATAATCACAGTTACAAATAAAAAATATACATTTCATTATTTCCGTAGCTGACCACGAATTCCTTCAACATCAAGTAGACATATTGGATCTGTTTTATCACATTCATGAGCCAATTCACGAGCCCGCAGTTGAAGCTATAGCAAAATCATGGGATCTTGAGAAAAATATCGAACATTATACGGTAAGATATTGAAAAATAAACATATTGCAACGAAATATATAACTGTCATTAAATATATTTGATTTAAAATAAGTGATCAATATGTTTTACAGAATATCACGGCTGTGAAACTATACGCTGAACTTTTGGAAAATAATCTCGTACTGCCACGTACCGTGCCTTTCTCTGTGCTGTCCTCTCATCAATTTGAAGCAAAGGTCTTATACGATGTGTTGTATTCGGCAAAAGACTTTTCTACTTTCTACAAAACAGCTGTCTACCTAAGGAACAAAGTCAACGAGGGCCTTTACGTCTATGTCCTTTACGTTGCAATCCTGCACCGCCCCGATACCCAAGGCATAATCTTACCTCCCATCTATGAAGTATTCCCTTCATACTTCCACAATCCAGAGATTATGACGATTGCTCAGAGATTAAATACTCACGGAAAGCGGATGATGGAATATTACCCGTCAACCTATGTCTGGGATGAAAATGTTGTGATAAGGTGGAACGAGACAGCCTGGGCTTATACACACGATGACGGTGCTCTCGTGTACTTCACCAATGATGTCCATTTTAATGCATATTATTATAACATAAACCTTCTCTACCCGTCTTGGCTAGGTTCTGAAGTAACCCCCTTAGTAAAAGACAAACGCGGTGAATACTTATGGTTCATGCATAAGCAATTCCTAGCTCGCTACTATATGGAAAGATTGTCTAATGGACTTGGAGAAATACCAGAACTTGGTATAGAGGTTGTTGAACAAGGATATATCCCTGGACTTTCGTATCACAACGGCATTCCGTTCCCCCAGAGGCCCAATTACTTCCATATGGATCAGCCAGAGTTCATTGAATCTATAACCGAGATTTTGGAGTATGAACGCCGTATCCGTGAGGCAATCGACAGAGGATATGTTATCAATGTAAGTAAGATCATTACAAAAGCCATTTATAGTGCTTCAATAACTTACTTATTAACTTATGTTATTTTAGCATTTGGGAGAACACATTAACATACATACTCCAGAAGCTATTGATATTCTCGGCAATTTGGTTGAGGCTAACGTGGACTCTCCTAACCCTCAATACTATAAGGACTTCATCAGCATTTGGAAGACTTTGCTCGGAAATACTGTATGGCACAAACACCAACACCACAACGGGTAAGATTATTTAAAAAATAACTTATCACTTATAAGTATTGGTTTTTGCATAAACTGTTTATCACCCATAATTCTTTCAGCCTTATTCCACTGGTAGTACCATCATCGCTTGAGCAATATCAGACAGCTCTACGAGACCCAGCGTTCTATATGATTTGGAAACGCGTTTTGGGACTGTTTACTGCTTGGCATAAAACGCTTCCAACTTACAAACCCGAAGAACTTACCGTACCAACAGTGGTTATTGAGAACGTAGAAGTTGATAAACTAGTCACTTTCTTCGAGCACACCTATTTCAACGTTACCAATCATCTGCACATGAACGATTACGAAAGTAAGAATATTTTTATTTCTGGTGCGTTTGATTAAGAAAAATGAAACATTTACAAATTCCGTATATTTTTTCAGGCAAGGCCTTGGTTGACGACGTAACTGTGTTAGTTCAGCGCCCACAGTTGAACCACAAAGATTACACAGTCAGCGTAAACGTTAAGAGTGATGTAGCCAAAACTGTGTTCGTCAAATTCTTCCTAGCACCTAAATATGATAGCAAAGGCTACGAAATTCCGCTTCACGATAATACTGAAAACTTCGTCTTGATAGATTATTTCGTATACGACTGTAAGTATTCTTTATTAAAATAATTTTATGAATATTCACCATCAGCTGAGCGGTTTTCTCATTTGCCTCCATCATTCTCCATTCTCCATAAAAAAAATATTTGTGTATTAACTTAATCTTACCTTTTATTTTTCTTTACTAGTGCCCGCCGGCGAATGTGTGATCAAGCGTCACAGCAAAGATAAACATGCATCAACTTATTACACTACAACGGGACACAAAGTTTACGAAAAGGCCTATAATGCACTCCACGGAAAGGGACAATTCGTTATTGATGTATCTCAAAGCCTTGACGTTTTCCCCGATCATCTTTTGCTACCTAAAGGTAAAAAATATAATAGCATAATTAAAAAGTTAAATTAATTTCTATAATTGTAGAAAATTATGATCTTTCAGTGTTGATAAAATAAAATTATACCAGTATGTTATTTATTTCGTCCAATAGACAAACCAATCAATTTGTTTAAAGGATATATCAGAATAATTACATCCAAAATGTCACAAGAAATTCCGTAGGAAAATTTTAAACTGGCCGTATTTTACCCAAGACAATTTCTTTTAACAATATGATCTTTTTACCCACAGGTCGCGTAGGAGGCATGCCTTTTGTGCTTTTGGTGCACATTTCTGAATACGAGCCTCCCAAGGTTCCATATGGCAGTACCTTTGATCCAGCAGTTTCTCTCGGCCTTGGCTCTGGATCACGCTGGATAACTGATCAGCCATTCGGATACCCTCTTGAGAGACCGCTGTACCAATGGCAGGTTGAGAAAGTCAAGAACATTTTCATCAAGGATGTATACATTACTCACAAAGAAGTCCCCGAAGTTGTAGTTCCTAACCTGGTATAAGTCACTTTTTGACATTAGGTATACTAGAAATTCTTAAAATCTCATCTTATTTATGTATATATATATTTAAGAATCTTGAAATGATATTACACTTTAATATGGCTTGATGCTGTATACCAAAGTAATTTCTTTTATCTGTGTTTAAATATATGTATGATTATGTATAAAAGTAAAGTAAATATGTATAAAATGTATATTATTATAAAAGACATAAAATATTATGTTTAATACATTGATTATTCATATATAATTGTTTTATTGCCCCTAAACATAAGCCATTGTGATAGGATCACAGGTTTTATGTGTTTTTTTAAATTATAAATTTAACGTAAATTTGGAATATAATAATTTAATTTAAATATTAAATTATTACATACAATTCACCGTGCTTAGTTTCATTCTTACAGTTATTCTTACGAACTAGTGTATAGATTTTTGAACAATTAAAATTACACTATAGAAATGTAAGGTTATTTAAAAAACTACTTTTTTTAAAAACACATTATCTATAATAATCGTCACGAGAAGCTACAAAATAAGGACTTGAATTAACTTCTACCAAGTTACGCAGCCACAGTAAACGATTATCGAAATCTGATCTAATACGAAAGTAACGAGTTTCGCGAACAATTTTAATTAGTCGGCTTATACGTTAGTGAACATTTTTCTCGATGAAGCGCTGTCAAATACGGTTTCGTAATACAAGAACGCTTCCGTCTCATGGCATACAAACATTTGGTCTGCCATTTTAAATAAAGTGACGCATTCAGTCGAGTTACGAATGCGCTTGAGATTGTCGTTGTTTTCGGAGATTTGGAAATTTTGGTTTTTATTATTATTTTATTGTTTATTTTTATTGATATATTTCTGTTTTAATTTTCTAGTTACTTTTTTGTACACATATTCTTGGAGGTAGAAATAACAGAGGATACTTTAAATAAAAAAATATTCAATTAAAAATTTATAAACTTAATGGCTTCAATACGAGCGAAGCCGCGGGTAAAAGCTAGTAATTAGTATTTTTATATGAAAAAAAAAATACAAAAATAGTTTTTTAATTTTACTCCAAATTTTGGGCACCTCTGTTCTTTGTTTATATTTTGTATAGCTTCTCGTGACGGCTACTTTAGATATTTCTTCAAAAAAGGGAAGCTTATATGTTTTCGACTGAATGTATGTTAACTTATTTCTATTTCCCTTTCAGTTATGAATCGATTTTCAAAATTCTTTTTTGTACAAATATTTTTACACAAATCGATACGATAGTCCTTTTTTTAAATCAAAATAAAACACACGAAAGTTCACTTTTAAGTCGGTATTGTTCTGTGAGAAGATTCTATTCACAGAAAATTACTTAAACCGAATTCAACGCCTTAAAAGTGTACTTTAGAAGCATATTTTCCGCTATTTTTATTAAAAAAAATTGTAGGACCATTGTGGAAGTGTACTATCAGATAATTTTTTTTTCAAATCAGTTCATTAACTGCAGAGATATGTGCAAACATTCCTAAATGTTGTTATTTTGATTTAAAAAAAAACAAATGAAGCAATTTTAACGAAACTTTTTATGATTCTCTATCATATAAAAAATGAATATTTGAAGTTGGTTCATAAATGACGGAGATAAGCGCAAAAATACGTAAAATAAATTTTGTTACTTTGATTTAAAAAGAAAAACTATATATAAATTAACTAACTATTTCAAAATATTAATCTGAAAACACCCTTAAAGATGAAAAACGATTTTAAAATCGGTCCGTAAATGGCGGAGATATGCTCAAACGTACATAAAAAAACATGTTACAATTCGAATTGAGAACCCCTTCTCCTTGTTTGAAGTCGGTTAAAAATAATTGTTCATTCAGATAGCGTTATATCAAATGACATTGAAAAAAAGTATTATGAACTTGACGTACCGCCGATGTCCATCAATATAAATTTCCTTTATACCGCCAAACGACTCTATGCCCGCTTTAATGGACGCCGTGAGTATAGTACACAATTGTGTTTTTTATGGTGCGAGCATTAAGCTACAATAGGCCGCGCGCGATGGTCTACCAAAGACAATCAACTGTTTCCTATTCCATACCCATAGACGCGGCATATAATCGTTTCCATAGATACGTTTGGCCAAAGGACACACTAACACAACACAACACACACATACACACACTTTTAATTTTGTCCACCGTAAAATTGTGTGAGATTAGTTCCTCAAAACGAAGGTTGTCCTGGTGTAGAAACAAGAGACCCCTTTTTTCGTAACATATAAACTAATGAATAAATAAATAGTAAATAGAAAAAGGAAACAAATGAAAATTTTACATCTAAAAAACGACCTCCTTATGGTAACAGATAATATGCAAAATTGTCAATATTTTAGTTATCTTTTTAACTGATTTTAAATTAGGAAGTGCTTCTCAATTCTCATGTTTCAATCTTTTAGATATGTTCCGTAATTTATGAACCAAATTGCAGAAAGTAGAGTGAAAATATCCTAAGTAAGTTTGACTACATTAATTTAAGAAAAAGTATTAGGGTATCATGTAAAAAATAAAACTTCTGATTTTCCGAGTAAAACCGCAGGCAACGGCTAGTCTTAAATTTATCCTAAAAAATGTGAGGTATCTATAATATTCCCTCTATAAAGTCGGCATAAAATAAAGTATTAATAATAATGTATGATTTTTGGGGATGCCGGGTGGCAATGTCTACCCTTTTCTTTTTCCCCTCCTATCCCCTCCAAATCCTTAATCCCGACCGGCATATAGTATTTTAAAAGTTGTTTTTTTATAAAGTAGTATCGTTTTACTTACAAATAAATCTAATAAAATGATTTTTGTTTTGACATTAAAAAAAATTATTAAAAAATATCATAAAACTTCAGATCAAATAAAAACGTCAACTCTACGGATTTATATACGTAAAGTTCGCCAATAAACTGTGGAAACGCGTGGTGGAGTATGCTATCTGTTTAGAGCAGTGGTTCCTAAACTTTTTGTCCACCGTCCCCTTTTTAGAAAAAAATGTTAGCGCCCTCTAAAACTTTGTAACCTTCTAAAATAGGAATGGCATATGAATGAGTGTTAAAGCCCGATTTGATTGGTTCAGCGCCCCCTGAATTGATACAGCATCCCCCAAGGGGCACTTAGGCCCATTTTGGAAACCACTGGTTTAGAGGATGATATTGTCAAAAATATATGAAAAAAAGCTAATGCCCGCGGTATCATCCGTATAGAAATTTCCTCCATAAATCCCATTATCTTTTCAATATTTCATGCTTTGTTCGTTGTTGTTATGGAATCAAATTACAAAATAATTGTCTAACTGAATGTCATATAGCGACGCCACCGGAACTGTAAGATGGTTTTCATACATCATATAATATAAATTGGTAACTTATCATGTGGTTTTTTGAATTCCTTTTTTAAACAAATATCCCTAAAACTACTAACTTAAATCGTATACAATCACAATAAGGTATAGTTAAAAAAACTAAAAACACGCTTTAGTCAGAAATCGAACTAAAAAGTAAAAAATCATGAGTCCTGGCGATCCTAGTCAGGATAATGGTATATGCTTATCAAATTATTGTAATGTCATCGGCCCCTGAAAAGTCTGCAAAGTTTGAATAACATCTGTCCGCGGAAAGTGGGTCAAAATAGTGTTCAAAGGAGTCGGTTACATACAAGCAAACAAACATACAGGCGAAGCTAACAATAGCGTTTTAAAAATAGTAAGCTTTAGTAAATAAATAATATCTTAATTTATTGCAACTTCATTCTAATCGCTTTCGCTTATCACACACACCACGCAAACGTATTTATAATACAGGGGCCATTGTCGCCGGAGGCTTTGTTTCAAAGTCGAACCGGGGACCAGGTGTTCGCCGTTCACCGCCGCTGCGTTCCTACGCCCATTGTGGGGTTCCGTACCTCACACAACCCTCACTCACCTCATATGACCGCAGTACTGAACCCTTATAACTTTGGAGACAATCGCACAATCAAGGTTTATAAGTTTACTTCCAACATTTAAAGCCCAAGTTGAATATTGTTATATTAACATAGCTATTATTGATTACGACATTCATTTGGGGTAGGCAGAAGCAAAGAAATTTTACATTCATCGATTCTTTTGACTATATATTTTGCTTTGGGTCCTTTTTAGGTCATAATTTTAACGTTACAACCTAGATGGGATATACTATTTTTTTTCTCTGTTTTTATGGATAGGCAGACAAATAAGCAGACGGTTCACCTGATCCTTTTAAGCGCAATCCTGAATGGATTCGCCCGTAGACACACACAATATCTGGAGAGTCGCGAGTGCGTTGTCAATTTGCAAAATTGGACAAAATAAGGTTTGGAGGGAAAAGAAGTGGGACAAGAAAAGGTTAGGAATATCCGGCCATCCGGTAACCCCAAAAGTTTTTATTTTATTTTATGCCGTTTTTGCATAGGGTTGTGGTACTTCCTCGGAGCAAGGCTTGCATGGCCGAGGTAGTGCAGCAAAAGCTGTGAAAGGATATTATGCTCTACCACCACAGGACTGTACCGACTGTATTAAATAATGAATGTTTATAATCTTGCTACGTTTTTGTATTTGAATGAGAATAATATTAGGTTTATATATGACAATAATTCCAATCTCTATTTACCGAACCACAAAAAAGACTAAAAAAGTTATCACTAAAATGCCTACTATATGTGTGTGTGCCCAAATGCTGCTTATACCTATACAAGGAATTCTGAAGAACATTCTGTACATTCAATGATGTAATTAATATGCCAATTGATTTATTACTGTGGTCCAAGAGCCCTGGTAGCTCTCTTCGATTTTGTTTACTCGATGAAAACGTCAATATTGTAAGTGCAATTCTAAATGCAAAATTACCATGGGGTCTTTGGTGAAAGAAATAAAATAACATGAGAACTCACCTACAAAGTCATAACAACAGCGCTATACCGATTTTAATGAAATTCTGTTGGAGTGTTCAGGTGAGGCCCTAGATTGTTTACATCTACAATTGGATTCGATACGTGGAGCCGGTATTCATTGCCAAAGTTTGTGAGTTCCGTAAGATTTTTTTTTAATAAAAATGACAAATGAAAACGTGTTTACTCTGATGTTGTGCGATAGAGCACGACTTATAAACTTATAGACTTATAAAACGTCTCGAGGAAACCTGCTTATCTAAAAAATAATAAATAATATTCTAAGATGTGTGAAGTCCACCAATCCGCACTTGAGACGCGTGGTGGATTGTGCCCTAAGTCCAACAATGGGATAATTTAAAAATAGGCTGTTGCTTTACTTTACTCTGTGGTCCAACTGTCATCAGCTATATTTAACCAACCTACCCAAAAAAGGAGATTATTCGGTAAAAATACTGGCTTCGGGTTGCAGTAGTCAGATTTTCTTTGTAAGGTTCAACTGTTGCGGATCTCTAAGCGAATGCGAGCGATTCGATTGTTTCTTTTTTAGACATACCCGCGGAATTCGTAATACCGATCAGTCTGGCCGATATCCGCAACAGTGGGGCGGAACGTCCGCAATACATATAACTGCGCAAAAAATAAATCAATAAACGATGACAGATTCATTGTCATCCCTTAATTTTAAACGAATTTAAAAGTGAGGACGTAATTAACTCGACTGCATTTTTATATCCCAATATTTACAGCATTTATGAACTTTAAAGTAGAAGTTCCGATAAAGCATCAACTAAAAATGTGAATGCTTAAAATCTATAGCGTATAAGCTAGTTGCACTTTTCAGTAAACATTGAATATCATATTGAATAAAAATTACTTGGATATTTTAAGTATTTGTCATTTCGTATGTCATCATTTTGTCCATTTTACCATAGTGTTTGTAAAGCGAGTATGGCGTACAACAACATATTATTTTTAGATTAATTGACGTATAAAGCTGGTGATAGAATTGAAAAAGGCCAAAATCCAAAAAAAAAAAAGGATCCAACGCATTACTTTTATATAAGGCTCTTAAAAGGATTGCGAAGCTTGCGAGGTTGTCGGATGTCAATCTTAAGTAAGTTTTTATCCCAAAGTCTTATTTTATTCAAAGATGCTTTTAAACTGGCTAAAAAGCTGCATTTTCGGATGTTATTCGTCTCCATGGACAAAGGAGTCACTTAGCATCAGGTGAAACCATTAAAATTAAAATAGAAAACGCAAAAATAAAAATAATTATTCATAAAAATAAGCCACAACATAATGAAAAACACCCAAAACATCCAAAAGCCCGCGTCATTTCTCTAGAGCAATTAATTATCTTTAAAATTTCATTTCAATTCGTACAGCCCGGAGGCGAGAGGTCTGACGCTGTGGCGGCGGCGGGGCTTACGGAACGAAATTGAATTATTAAAATCGTAAACAATTAGTTCGGCGGGTGCACCGCGCGAGACAATTGACATTTGACAGGATGACAAGCGCCACAATCGAGTTAGTGGCCCCGGGTAATATTAGAACCCCTTCGAGGTTCGGTTTCGTTCTCGCTCCTTTGGGGTTGAAGAAAACATTCGATCTAGCCCGCCTTCTATCAAAAACAACTTAGATCCTTCCTTGTTTAGGGTACATTTAATGTATGTCTTTATTTCCGCTACAACAAATACTAACACTAACATGAAAGGGGCCCCCTTTCATGTTAGTGTTACCAACTGAATATATATATATACATAAATATATGTGTGTGTGTGAATAATAAAACATAACAGAAGTTACAATAATAGATATTTACTAAGTCATTTCTAACGAAAGATTAGAAAAGATATTCTTTACATAACTAGATTTTGCCTATGGATTTGCATGCGTTGAACTCTATGAATATTTTTCAATACTCCAGTCCCCATTATTTAGTGGGCCGAGTAGGACGCCGGATGATAATCTAAAAGTTGTTTATCGATGTAGAACAGTACATTTTTCTGAATGTAAAATATCTTATATTTTTGTATTATACTGCCGAAAAGTATGTGAAATTTCTTTTTGTATTACTGCCGAAATGTATGTAAAATGAGCAGATGGTTCATTGACGTTAAGTGATCTGGCAACCATAGACCTTAGTTAACCTGGTAAATTGGATAAAATAGGTTAATTGGATAGGATGGGGTCGGGATTAAGAATTCGGAGGAGATAGAATTGGGAAAAGAAAAGGGTAGACATGGCCATTCAGCATCCCCTTAAAGTCATGCATACTTTATTTTATGGCGACTTTATAAAGGACGGGTCCGCATTTAAAATATCTAGTACGATTTCAATGTATCAAAAAAAATATAGACATGTTGCACGATCGATATGAAAAGAAGTAGGCACGTAAGCAAAATTCGTTTCCTGTTTTATATAATCCAGTAAATAAATTGTATATTTTGATGTTTCGAATCTCTTTAGGGACAAGAATTTGGTTACTGTGCCTTACAATTTTGTATGAAAAATAAATTTCACCGCGGTATTTTAGCTTTTTACAACAAACAGCATTAGCAACAAATAGTTTTAGAGAATCGGCTCATTGATGACCATCAGGTCATAATCAGTGTGAATTAGATCTATCGTTTATTCGGCTGCGTTTACTTTATTCATACTAAAGAGGAGAACGAGTACAAGATGGAAAGAAATAAGATGATTGATGTCCTCATATTTTGTGATAAATGAGGACAGACAATCAAGCATGAAATCATCATATATGTAGGCTCCAAATGCAATTTGCAAGTGATTATTCCCACTTCCCACCCGACGACCCCATGTCGACATAAAATACCTAAAGTATGACTTTTGGGGTTGCCGGATGGCCATTCTTATCCTTTTCTTTTTCCACTCCTTTCCCCTCCAAATCCTAAATCCCGACCTATCCTATCCAATAAACCTATTTTAGCCATTTTTAAATAATACAACTTTACGGATTTTATCGTGGTTTATTTTTAAATTTTAAAAAACCCGTGACCATGAACGCTGTAAAGGGTTCGAAACGTCGGGTGATAAAATTTAAAAATAAACCGCGATAAAATC
>JAOCPS010241509.1:0-13590 GCA_025505425.1 Graphium colonna | reverse complement strand
TTTAAAAGGATAATTCCCTAAATCAACCAAGAAACAAAAGTCGTTGTACATACGCGGGGTTTGAATCTCCGGTTTATAATGCAAGCGTCTAGGCAAGGCTAAGGAGGCGGTTAAGATCTACAACTTTTGTATTTAGACTTTTTCGACATAACCGCAAAACTTTATTATATAAAAAATAAAAAAAAAAATTCCAACGAATTGACAACCTCATCTTTTGAAGTCGTGTGTATTGTAGTCGCGTATCGTGGCGTATTGTAGTCGTGGAATTATTGTTAGTGAGCGACAAATGATCATGACAAATAAAAACTATAGATAAATTTAACCTCACTAACGATAATTTTCAGAAACCAATTAAATAATAAATATTTGTGAATCACTGGTGCTTGCAATAGGTATTTATAAAGGCGCAGAGCACCAGGTAATAAAAAAAACATAAATGTTGCCAAATAATATAAGCACATAAGACCACACACCCTTAAAATGTGCTGTATCAAATTCTTTACACACATTGTAATAATATCCGCGTAGATCGTCATCCCAAGGTCACAACCATTTTGCACCTTTAATATTCCGCGACCACAAATGAATACAAATTGAAAATCAGACCTCTTAATGGCAGGCAGTGATCTATGGCAGACGCGGCTTGACTGCCAATCGTGCCAGGCGCTACTCTTATTGCAATAACTAGCTGTTGCGTTTTGTTTTACTCACAATTTCAAGATTTAATGGTTCAACGATAAAATTCCTACATCCTCCTCCTCGCTGCATTTCCTCATAACTGAGGGTCGTTACCTCTATTATCAGATGGATCTCGATGATCGATGGATTCTGCGATCTATATTAGATCTTTCCTTTGATAAATGTAAGAACAAAATAAGAAACTCTTGCACGTTAAGCGTACTATCATAGTATACTGCGAAGATTTACGTGTATGGGAACATTTTCTAAGAAATATTATTTTAAAAGAGCAACTGCTGAGTTTCTCGCTCGCTCTTCTCAGCAGAATCTGCCTTCCGAGCTGGCGGTAGCTTCATCATGAACATTGGTATCATGCTAATATATAATTTTGACCTTTTATAAGAAAGCGTAAGCATTGTACATATTTGAAACCAACAGATTTTTTGTCTAGCTTTGTTTTCAATCTTGCGTGAGTCAGGACTGTGGTTGGAAGTCAGTTTTGTAAAAAAAATATTCAAAATATTTGTATACTTTGAACACTTTTATACAAAAACAGAATATCGTTAAAAACTTAATTTATTTGTGCATTAACTCAAATAAGAAACAGCCAATATATCACTTTTATTATAAAACTTATATATCCCACGATCCTTTCTATGATATGTAGCGTTTTACTAAAAAAAATCAAAGTCCAATATAATTTTCTTTTGAGCAAGTATTATATGTAATTAATCGAGACACCTGCACTGGCTTCAGCCAAAATTAAACAGAGGCAAAACAAGCGGCGGCGCGCTGTCTGCTCAGCTGCTCCGATGCAATGAAAATAAATAAATACCCGTATTGAAATAACACGTACACGTCAGCTAAATACAAATAAAATAAAACCATATAATCATTCGGACACTCGGGCAACCGTTCGGGTTCCCATTCGTGTTGTTTGAAACCCCAAGTTTACGTTAAAGAAGACATTAATCAAATTGCTTCACTCCTAAACATTGCGCTGTTCAAATTTAAAACGTGAACTGCAATCTTGTAATGAATTCTTCGGTTGGTCTGATTCATGTGCGAACAACGCGAATATTTGGAAACATTCAACGAGTATCAATAAACACAATGTTCTCATTAGTTTTTTTAACGAATCTTAGAGGAATTTTTAATCTGTGGTTAAAATAAACAACGTTCATATTTTTCAAACAATACATTTATTTTGTGAATATTTACAGCGATTTATGTCTAAGCATTACATATAAAACCCTGTTTTATTTTTGTATATTACATCCGTTTTTATTACAATATGCTACAGGGACTGATAGATTATATATAATGTTTTAATCAGGGTTGTCGGGTGACTAAAATGATCACAGAAAAAAATATGGCCAGGCTGGGGTTCAAAAATATTTCCATTTCAGATATGTAACAATTTTTTTTTATGTATTCGAAAATTTCCTAGTGCGTCCTGAAGTACAACATAACACGTTATACATAAGAGTCGAGATATTTTGCTCTTAACAGTTCTTAATTCGTAAATAGACAAAATGTGAAATTATACAAGTTCTGACTGGTGAGTCACTCTTTATTGTTTAAGACATTATATGTGGAGATCGTACGAGAAGAAAAAAAATATTGATTAAACATTAAGTAAACATAACCTAAAGATTAAAAAAAGATTATGTAATTCATGCTCGTCCAAGCGAATCCGGCGTGTAAGACGGAGGCGAGGGTGTTGACAGCCTTGTGCACAGCTGATCACAGCCGCTACACTTCATTCGTTTATTGATAAATTTGGGGTAAAACTATGACTCTATTTTTATTACATAAATATGATTACAATCGAGTACTGAGTGCTCTCATTCAATATCATAGGTTACTCACCAATCACACTATGTATTATTCCAAGACGCATAGTATTCAAAATAATAATAAAGCCTAGGTCACACAGTATAAATAAATACTTAATTCAAAAATTCCTTAAATCTACTTAAGTAATACTTAACATCACAAACATTGGATAAAAATCCGATAAACGTAAACTAATCTACGATTGATAGTTACTACCAAATTTACTAGAAATCCTTGGAAATGTGATATATGTAAATTTGTGTGCAGTTTAATACAATACTAGTCGTTATTTATTCGTTTGACTTGTTTATGTTAGAAATTTCCTATTAATATTAAATAGGATCGATCGACATCACTGAATAATATTTCAAACCTTGTTAAGCAGCCATCATTAAAAATGCAGCTTCCAATTTCACAAATGTAACGTATGTAAATGTGTCCATAAGAAACTAAAGTTGAAATCTGGTATAATTTTCGTCGAAGTACATATATTTTTAATTGAAATTTTTGAATATCCTTATAAATCGCAAATCATATTTTTAATATTTGCCAAGTTGCTCATAATTTTAACAAGTAATAAATTTAATGTTTAATGTGGAATTCTATTACTTCATTATCCTTTTCTCTTTGACACGATAAAATTAATTACGATTAAACAGTTGTTAAAAATTAACTAACATAATTTACGAAGACAACATGATATATGGCTGACGGAGTTTAGAAAATGCCATGGTGGGTTTACGTATAAACCTGCATTACGATTTCCAATATTTGTTATTTTTTATTTGCAAAACTTCACTGTCTTACATTAATGCTCTAAACAGAGACAGACTGTTAGGATTTTTCTATTTATTATTCTTATTTTGAAATGGACGATACAGAATTATCTAGAGTCATACAAGCAGAGGATGACACTGATATTTTAGTATCATAAGAAATAGAAAACAAGGTAATACTAATCCTAACGAACTTTTATACCACGTTATTTAAACAACACATTCTAGGGAATATGAAAATAGTAATGGCATTTCATTAAACATTACGTATTACATCGAATGGCTTTGAAGGTCTACTAGTGAAATATAATACTCGAATTGGATTAATTAAGGTCTAAGTACATCAAAAGTTTGCGAAGAGTTTTAATTCATCAGGGTCGAGCGCCCTCGCAGCCTTCCAATCGGTCTCGGGGTACTCGTCGAAGTTTGAGGTGTCTCCCTCGTACGACACCGTCGGCATTATTGGTGGCTGTCGACAGAGAAATGACATGAAAAAACCGACTGTATTTTTAAATATCTATTACAATTCTTGTCTACTATAATAATTGAATTCTAAATGCTGAATGCGATTTAGTTCAACTTAAAATATATTTTTTAAGTCGATTAATAGTCTGCGTATTATACGAGTATATAACTGGGGCACAATAAAAGGTGTGGCCGGGTCTACTCCTAGATCCTTATTTTTTTTCCTCTTTGAAAAAGTATTCTAATTCAAATGTTCTCACCTAGCCCTAGTATTCGTCTTTATTACATATTGTAAAGAAAAAGTACAGCCTCTTTTTAAATGTCCCACTGCTAGGCCAAGGCCTCCTCTAGTCAGAGGGTATAGAGCATAGCCATATAGCCAAGCAGCCCAAGTGCGAATTGGCGGACTTAACATATCTTAGAAATATTATTTCTTAAATATGCCGGTTTCTTCCCGATGATTTCCTTCATCGCAGAGCACGTGGTAAATGAGTACTTATAATTGCAATTAGAAAATTAATTATTCCATTTGTGCCGGCAGCGGGGATCGAAATCAGGTTCGCCTCGAGTAAATAGAATTGAAGGCGGGCGCTCGGACACTGAACTACCATGGATCTACATATTGCACAAAATATAATACATATTGGCTGAATACAAATGACTCATTTTTCTTTTATATATTTTATTGATTTACAACAAAAATATTTACAAAACAATATATCTTATCTACTCCTCGCGGCATGGTGCCAAGAAGGCTGCATTTCCTAGCTAAATGGTTATACTTAACCTTTGAGCGAGGAAAGAACCAGTCCTCTGGTCGCCAATCACAACATTAATTTTATGAAATAGCTCTTTAAAAAAATATTTCGTCCTTGGACCCCACGGACCCAATCCATAGCAAGTGGCACAAATAGGTAGTCCGCACTGATAGACTCGTATTTGCGACACTTGCTCACTTCAGCTGCCTCTGATGCCGCCTCGGCCCTTACTGAAGTTGCCCTTAATTAATTACTCATTAATCAGCCAATCTTTCAGAAATTAAAAAAGAAAAAAAAATTCACTTGAATTAAAATGACATTACAAAGGATTACATCCGTACGATTGTGGTCTAAATATAGATACAGAGAAACCTATACCTATACCAGGAACCGTAGATCGTAACCTTTGACTGACCATACGTATAACGTGCAGCGTTATTTATTTACTTTATACGTGCGTAAAACAACACTGTTACCAAGTAATATAACAGCTATTAGAAAACTGTAAAAGTCAAGATTCAAGTTACTTGCAACTTCTTCATGAACACGTCAGCCCAATCCAAATTCTTGAACCACCTGTGCCTCTTAACGTCTTCAGATCCACACTGTAACGAAAACAAAAAGAAACGGTTCTTTTATATATTCCAGATATCGCAAACACTTCAGCCGTAAAATTTACGGAATAAAACTATTTTAAATAATCGCTTCTTGAACATTTGCTACCATCTAGATATGATACGTTTCTGAGTTTCTAGCGTAAATAATAGAGATCGAAGTAAGATGTAAGACTTTAGAAAGTATTGGTGGTAAAATAAACTACTTTGCGAAACCCGGAAATAAATGTGATAGAGTAAATTTTGACGTATAGTATTTGTTACTTTTCTGAATAAGTTAATAGGATGATAAAATAATAATATTTCATAACTTATACAATATTTTTAATATTGTCAATATTTGACCCTACAAAAATTATTTAATAATTTGTGGTTCTCATGGTTCTCATGGTTTAATTTTTACATTATAAAACATGAGATAAAAATTAAAGGACCTAAGACAACAAGTATTTTTCTTTTACGGAAAATTTCAAAACCGACATCACTTCGCCTTAAAAGCGAACGCTCATGGTACATTTTTTACAGTTGTTTTGTAAGGTCTTGTCTTTTTTAAAAAGAAGCTAATATACCGATTTTCATGTAAATTATGTAGGAATACCTTGTGATTGTAACTACATTCTTTCAAACAAAAAATTAGAATTAAGAAAATCGGTCCATAACTTGCAAAAATATCATACACACATGGGGGCACATACATGAAAAAAAAATAGTCTCAATCGAACATACCCCATCCTTTTTTTGAAGTCGGTTTTAATCGGTGTCAATCATATTCGCCTGATCGAACTTGAGTTATGATACAGGGCTGACTTTTTACAGGTTTATTTGATGCGATTGTCTAATTTACGTAACCCGATTGAAAAACATTACCAAAAAACCGCCCACGTGGCATTTGAAGACTAATCTTCCGATTTTAAAGTAGGATTTTGTACTATCATGCTACATATGGAGTGATAAACAGCCATTTCACCAAACAGCAAGAATAGAACAATGTTCTCTGGACAAATAATCAAGTCACAGTGTATAGGCATTGGCATAAACCCTCGATCAACAGTTGCAATTTGCGTTCCGCGTTATTGTTGGCAACGACGTCGCTCATTTGGTGAATACGTCGTAAATTACTACGTTAAAAGTTGAACGTTACATTTCTAAATCAATTCTGTTGCGTAAGCCCACGTTTAGAGCAAGCTCGATGGATTGATTGATAGTTTCAACGCTAAGAAATTTTCCACAGAACAAAACCTACACAACACTTCGACAAACTTTGTGCGGCTATTGAGGAAAATTGTAAATAAATATAATGGAAAAAAGTAGAAAAGAATGGAAACATTTCATTTTTATGATATTACTGCGTATAGTTGTAAAAATAAATGCTAAGCCAAATAAAAATATTAACAAGTAAATACACTTTTAAAAAAAATGTATGTCATCTATCATAATCGTATTAAGAACTATTAAAAGAAACAATAATAAGAAAACAGCTAATAATATACTAAAGTTTAATGTAATACAACCATAAAATAAACGGTTTTATGTGTCCCATTTTCGAAAACAAACATCAAAGAAAATTATTATATAGGCAGCCGCGCATAGAGTATCGTTAGGCGTGTAATCCCCAGTATGTGAGAGCTGTCTACAGTACTGTCTAATGTAGGGTTAGCACACATCAATGGATAAACCAGGGATTCCATTTTTTTATTACTGAATCCTAAACAATATTTATTTAAATTAAACAACTTTACGGATTTTATCGCGGTTTATTTTTAAATTTTACCACCCGACGTTTCGAACCCTTTACAGCGTTCATGGTCACGGGTGACCATGAACCGTATAGTTAGTAGAAATCCGTAAAGTTGTTTAATTTAAAATAAATAATAGAATTTTGGTTGGAAAATAATTTTCGTGGTTCTAATTATAAAAAGAGGTAAATGAGCTATTTGCTTACTACACGTAAGTAAGGCACCACAGAATATACAAATAGACTCTTGAAAGGTATTTTCAAGAGTATTACCAGCTTCATGGTAGAAAATGGAATTGGGATCACGGTATCTTCATATCACACACATCAGAAAGAATTTTATGGTGCATCACATGTTCAAATATGTCATTTTGATAACCGATTTTGACAATTACTCAGTTACGTGTTACAAAGCATAAAGAAAATGAAAAGAAATAACTTGCCACAAAGTAAAATACATACATAATCAATTTTAAAAGAAAAATATATGCTCTAACAAAATTATTCGTCTTTCTTTCCGATTTTGAAATTGTTGTAGTCAAAAACATTTATGTTCCGTTTAGGTTAAACATAAATAGAGACTTTAAATATATTTATTTTAACAACATTTATATTTTATTCGCCGATCTAGGTGGGGTAACAATAAGCTGAGATTGGATTGTCTTTTAGACAATGCGGCGCTCTGCAGAATTGAAGACCTCGGTCGGGTGAACCTGAATGCAGCCGCTTAAGAGGATAGACGGTTCCAAATTAAACATTAAATACGTTAAAGATTTCGAAATAAGTTTATAAATAACTTAATAGTAATATTTCTGTTACCAACTTCAGCTTTGTTGATTGACTTACCAAAGAACTTAGTACCTTATTCTTCGAAAACAATTTTTCAGATTTCTTTTTCCAAACTAACATGATCGAACCCTCGAGAACATCAAGGAGTTATTTGATCTTTTCCCAAGAATGACATAAGAAATATTATTTTGTTACGTCTGACTGATTTTACATTAAGACCTTTTTCTTAGAAACTCGTAGAGTTCTAAAGTTTTATTTAATAAGTAATCCTGAGGTGACCCCAATTTTGGAGAGGTTATTCCAGAAAGTAAAAGCGTCAATTACAAACAGCTGATCAGATTTCGCCGTGTCATAGGCAATATTATCCTTTATAGAAGACCTTTGGAATAAAGGAGAATAAAATATATATTATTTCCGATTGTTAATCCAACTATTGCTACATATAGACAGATACCCAATTTAATATTACTTGTTTTTCTTATTATTTATTAAAAACAAAAATATTTACAAAGCGATAGAACTAACTTAACTACAATACTCAAATAATTCTACTCCATGCGACAAGGAGCCAAGGACGCAGGCTGCATTTACGCGTTGAATTGGTTATACTTAACGTTTGGGCAAGAAAAGGACCGGCCCTCTTGTCGCTGCAATATTAATTTTATAAAATAGCTCTTGAAAAATTTATTGGTCTTTGGATCCCACGGATCTAACATCTCCATAGCAAGTAGCACAAATAAGTAGTCCGCACTGATAGACTCGTAGTAGCGACACTTGCTTACTTACTTAAATTAATATAAAATACATCTACAAAGTCAGCATAAAGCAAAGTATGCATTACTTTTGGAGATGCCGAATAGTCATGTCTACCCTTCTCTTTTCCCACTCCTTTTTCCTCCAAATCCTTAATCCTGACCCATCTTTTCCAATGATTATGTTTCCTGTTCTATCCAGTTTCCCAGGTTGACAACGCACCCGCAATTTTCCGGATGTTGCGTGTGCCTATGGGTGATGGGTTCGCTTACCATCAGATGAACCATCTGCTCATTTGTCTTCTTAACTCGAATTTGCGACACTTGCTCACTTACTTAAATTAAAATATGGTAAATACATACTTTGTCAGGAATTAAAACTAGTTTTTGAAAGGCTTCAGCCAGTGAAAGATTGATATTTCTTTGACATCCAAGACAAACCGAGAAACCTTTCATAGCCTCAACTGCGTTATTGAGAATCGAAGATATCATATATTCGAGTGAAAGTGATTCGTATAGAATAATCGCAGATCGTATCGAATTTTATTAACTTCCATACATACATCGGAAAGGGCGTATTACGTCATAGGCTAATATTGCCTTTGCCATTCGAAACAGACGCATTTACAATCGCCGGATCGATATGTGAAATCGAGTGTTCGCCTATATGAGAGTTCATATTCAAATGTGACTATATATCCAATTATATTCCTAACGATCTTGTTACTCCACACTATCCAGATTTAAAATTTGATACGGCTAACAGCAGTTTATCAGCTGTAGTTATGCCGTTTTCAGGGTTCCGTAACTCTAAAGGAAAAAAGAAATCCTAATATGAACACATCGTTTTTCATCTGTTTGCCTTTAAGACCTTTTTCTTAGAAATTGTTGCAGAGTTTAATTTTTTAAGAAATCCTTGCGGTCCCTTGAAGTAAAAAAACCAACTCTTTAGTCTGAACAATTAAAAGATTCAGAGAATCATTCCCACATTTGCGCAATTGGAAAAACCTTTAGGGTACTTCCTTCTCTTTGACCTATAATAATGAAATTTGTTAAGAATCAAAGTCTTATGGTACATTTAAAGGAAAAATTCTAAAAATTTCAAAATAATTACGCCACAAAAAGGGTCTGTAACTAAAGAGCCTTCGTTTCACGAATCAAACTTGCACTTGACCGGTTTTTAATTGACAAGTATCCGATTGTATAGTGGCAATAAAAACGTTGTCCAACAATTGCAAATCCAATTGGATGCCTTCCAATGCTATTTAATCATCCCTGAGGCAGTATAGACTATTACTTAAGTATTATACAAGCATTGATTGGTGTTATTCGGTGATGATATTGTGAAATTCTTGAATTCAAAGGCAGAAGACTAAGTGGCATTTATATGCTCCTGGTAGTTTGGACTGATATGATCTTTTTTTAACAATGATTGACACATGTTTCGTAATATAATAAAAGAATGCTTCCTCTATCACACTATGTTACAAAACAGAACATTAATCATTATGTTAGGAAATAGAATTGTATTTTTTATTGCCTTTTTAGATGGTTCGTCTGATGTTAATTGATAAGCGTAGGCCATATATCAGTAAATGCATATTGAAAAAGAAAAACAGGATAAAACAAAAGTGTCTGAGAAATACTTAGAAAATTTGAAAGATAGCTTAAGTTCTTCAATTTTCACCACCTTACTGCCTTTTGCCAGCAGTAAGTCGTATTTAAAAATCTGTAAAATATTTTTAATTATTTCTTATATCTTGACATAACACTTTGTAATAATATTACTGATTTGCAAAGATCTGATCTACATTAAATACATACCTCGAAAGAAAACTACAAATATATCCTTTAAAATTTGTTAAAAGATATAATTCCTTGTTTAGATTATTTGTAAAGGGTAACCGAGTCACCTAAAATACTTAAACACGTATATAACGGAATCATATATTAAGAATAAAAATATTATCAAAAATAAATATTGATTTACCATTAAGTAAACATAATCTAAATTTTAATAAATTATTACGCAATTCATGTTCACTCTAGCGGACACGGCGTGGCTGGAGTGGCGGGGAAATCGATCACCTGCGTCGTGCTCAGCTTCATTCATTTATTGGAAAATTTGGGCTAAAACTATGCCCCTAATTTTATTATATAAATATGATGGCAATCGACTACAGAGTGCTCTCTTTTAATATCGTAAGTGATTCACCAATCATCCTATATATGCAGTTGATTATTATATGTTTTTTTTTTAATTCGGTTCAAACGCTGAAGTTCAATAACGCAATGAACGTTCTCACGGGACCGTATAGAACTTTTTCCGCATTACGCCAATAGTGTTGTACCAAAAAAAAAAAGGAAACAAAAGGAACAAATCGCGATCGATATCGATGCGGTTTACGCGGTACGGTTTCACAGTAAATTAGCCGTGTTTTATGCCGTATTGTGCGATTGTCGAGTCACTAGTATCGATATAATTCTGTATATCGATTGTCGATAAAATTTTATACGCAGCTTTCCATTCCGTGGTCCGTGAGAACCTTGGCTAGTTGGTCCTGAGAAACGGCGAGATATTATCGATGTTTTGTTAGAGGCACATTTCTATTTCCGATTTTAATAAGCGACATGTATATGCATTGTGGAAATCTCTTTGAGGCTTTTAAACGATAAATCTTAGACTATGTAGCTAGGGTTACGTAAAAGTTTACTTATATTTGAGCTTCCTTATATTACAAGCTTTTATTTAGTTAAAACTGTCCTGATGTCTGTGGATCTGTAATCAAATCTTGCAAGTAAATTTTAAACCTTTGATGCATATGTATATCGCGTGACAGTGCAATATTATGATGACATAGAGTTGATCTGATCATAGAGGTGGAAGATGGATCTCTAATTAAACGATGCAAACCTATTGAGTTAAAACTCGTTTGATTCCTCTTGAAGAGCATTGTCGGCCTATATATGCTTTAATAAAACATTTTTGTCCATTTGAATTTGCATATTCAACTGTTTCATTTTGAATGTGATAAATAATAGCTTAGAAACTATCTCTTGCTCATTTAGGACATATCTCCACCACACGTAAAAAGGATCATATTATTGTGAGTATAGTGATCTGGTTGCCTAAAGCTTTCTTATAGAATACGTCCATTAAATTATGCTTATTATTAAAAAAAACGGCTGAGTAATATGTTTTTGGACAAAATACTTAAAAAAAATGTTACGAAAGTTGGAATCTAATGTGATTGAAATCGGTTTTTTAATTTTCTGTGAAATAAGGCTTATTATTTCATCGATTCTCGGTTGGTGCAATTACTGAACCCTTACCTTCAGGGTCACAGGTCGTGGGTTCGATTCCCAATAGGAACAATTATTTGTTTGGCCTACGAATAATTGTTTCGGATCTGGATGTTTGTGTATGTTGAATTTATGTATGTAAAACGCCCTTGCAGCACAAGCCAAAGAAATTACAGAAAGGACAGTGTTTTTTTTAACATAAATGAATGAATTGTATTATTTTCCTATGGTCAATTTTTTATGCATATGAAGACAAACGAGCAGACGGTTAATCTGATGGTAATTGATCCCTTCGCCCATACATACATGCAACATCCGGAGAGTCGTGATTGATTGCGTCCACCTGAGAAATTGGATGATATAGGTATTGGATAAGATGGGACCAGAATAGGATGGCCATCCGGCGTTTCTTAAAAGTCATGTACACTTTATTTTTTGTCGACTTCATAGAGGGTGGTGGTACTTCCCGAGGCGAGCTCGGCCGTAGAAGTGCAGCATTTTCCAACCATTGGAAGTTTCCAACGCTTTCCCAATAACAAGGACGGGGTCACCCGATTTATCAATTTCATATCCCTTTTAATTTTTCAATTAAAACAATTTCACCGTTCACGGGTAGATTGCCACGGTGCTGCGACATCGACCTTGGCCGCTGGTAAATTGGAAAAATAATTAATATTTGGGTTTTTCAATTTCGAAAGTTCGATGACGTCAGAGTTGCAGTTGTACAGCCCAAGATGACTGTTTATTGATTTTGATATACGTTACGGACAATCTTCTGTGTAAGGCTAAATCACACAATTAAATTAAATAAATTTATGCATAAATCACGCAATTAAATGTAAGGCTAAATCACACAATTAAATTAAATTAATTTATGCATAGTACTAAGTTTTGATATTAAAGCCCAACGTCTTGTCATTTGATGGTACGTGCAAAAGTATCGGTCAAATTTCAAGCTGAGTGACATGTTTTTATTTTTATTTTTCATAAAAGGTAGGAAAGAAAAGGAATGAAGGAAATAAAAAAAAAACTAATTATATAGAACAGTTCATTATATCATCTGTATAAACCTTATTTTTAAGTACCTTTTAGTTCTTTTGTATTAAAAAAGTTAACAAAAGACAATGCCCATTTTTGGCATTTTAGCACACCGTACAAAGTTGAATGAAGTTGAAACATTTTTTGGAGGCTAGACTTATTATAATAACTCTTTTTTTCATAAAGAAACTCATAACAGATTTCGGGTTTCAGAGATATTTGATAAAATAGGAAAAAAGTCAAACTTTTATATTTAAAAATTAAATTCCCCGTAAAAAAATCAAAACCACGAAGCGTAATATCGTAAGAAATCATGAAAATTTCTAATTACTATAAAATTACGGTCTGGATGCATGAGAATTTTTGGTTTCATTTACTGGGCTTTGGGCATTCATTTACTGTCACTTTATTTGACGTTAAAGATTCGCTTCGTTGTAAATGTAAATTTAATACTTAACAGTTCATATAATACCGTAATACTTCAGCAGTAGAGATCGGTCTCAATGTATAAAAATAAATAAATATTACCGAGTTTGTTAGTATGTTTCATTTTGGGTAGCCCATTTATTCAAGAACTCTATATAACATCACGCTATGATTAATAGGAACGGAGTATAATAAATTCTGCAAAAAAGTGGAAGTTTTTTGCGAGTGGACCGCAGGTAGTGTACAATATTTCCACTAAATGCTGTCCATCTTGTGTATATGGTCGAATATGCCTTTTATTACTATGTAAAAAATTAAAAACTAGTTTATCGGATACACATTAGAGGTGGTAGAGCATAACATCCTTTGACAGCTTTTGCTGCACTTTTAAGGCCACGCTCGTCCGGGGAAGTACCA
>JAOCPS010241399.1:0-13592 GCA_025505425.1 Graphium colonna | reverse complement strand
TTTCTCCCTGAAGATTTTGTGACTATTTATTATTTTAAATTTTTCCTTACAGCTTCCCCGAAACGTTTAGCTCCTGCTTCACTCTCTTCATACCCAGGCAATTGTGCACATTCTTTCAGCCATCTCTGGATATTCGAGAATTGCGATATATCCCAACCTACTGCCTGTAATTTGTAATAAAAATCCTATGTCACAGTCCTTTTGTAAATACTTTATTGAAGCTGGTTTTATTTCTTAATGTAATGTAACTAACATAATGAACACATTATTCAAAAAAGAACTTTTATGTCTCTTAACCCTTTGGCCTATAACCAGGAGTCTTGACTTACGGTAAAGAATTTGTACCCTAAGCAAAAACCATGAGTCTGAGTCATGGTAAAGAATTTGTGCCATAAACAAAAGTCACGAGTTTAACTCGTGGAATTTATGCATAAGGTGCCATGTATTATTATTACAATATTTTTTACTATTGTAACATCAGTATTTTGTTTATTTAATTTGTTTCTAACAAAACTAGATTACCTGTTACTTTAGTTTTCCATAAAGCTTTGTTATGTTCACACATTTCAAATATAACTTTATATAAAGAACAAAAAAAAACTCTATGCCTTTCATGCCAAAAAAATAGAAATTTGTTCGGGTACACGGTTGAACAGTTGATGCCACTGTGCACCAACGTCTTTCTTGTTTACTATGGCTTGCGCAAGTTGTGTGCAAACATAGTATAGACCAAAGGGTTACTATGAAATGTCTGCAAGCAATTCAGGTCTATTTTATGCCATTTCCATCTTTGACCATATTACTACTATATTATTTTATATATTTATTAGTTAATATATTTTATATACAATAGTATTAACTAATTATTTTTTAGTATTTAATGTTGGCTGGTTGTGGTCTTTCACATATATTAAAAAGCCAAAATAAAACAAATTCAGTTATTTTGATTCAGAAATAAACTGTTGGACAGATTTTCATAAAATTTATATAGGACTACTGCATAACTATAGCCTTTAAAATAAAAAAAGATTAAAACCGGTTTGTAACTTGCAGAGAAATCGGAAAATATACATTTAATTGAAAACTTTTTTGTAGTTGGTTAAAAAATAAAAATGTAATATGGTTCAAAAGCTATAAATATATAGGATAATTGAAATGTAAAATACTATACTAGGTTTATCTAGTTATGAGAAGGCATGGTGTAATTAAAATATGTTAAAAGTTATTTATTTTTCAATATTATTTAATTACTTTGGTAATAAATCTTACCATTATAGCAGAAACAGAAGCATAAATAGAGGTATCTGCGATGGTGCAATTATCACCAGCTACCCATTTGGAGTTCTCCAAAAATTTTTCAAGAAATCCAAGTGTACTATTCAGATCATTCTTTAATACATCAGATATTGCTGTTACACCAAGATACAATATTGGATACTGAAAAATAAAATTGTGCAAAATAAATATTTTTATTCCTAAAGACGCTATAATTATTCATGTATCATTTGTTATTTTCTATGACTAAAGTAGTAATGGTATCTGTTTTTATGTATTATTGTTTCTTATACTTGATATATAATTCTTATATATAGTGAGTAGTGATATTTGATTTTTATATAGTATATAGTTGAATTTGCCTGTGTGAAGAAAGTTAAAGATATATTATTAAAAACATTTGAAATTTTTCTTAATTTAACTTAATTAAGCTTAACAGACCATGTTTTTCCCATATAAACTTCATGATGTCATTTAATCCCTAAATGGCTTGGCCAGTTTAAATAAATCTTTCCAATAAACTGAAGGTAGGTAATATTATTGAAGGTATTATTTAGGTAAATTTATTATTTTATCAATTTCTTCCTCTGGTTGTAAATAAGATAATTCTTCCATTTTTCCTTTAACTAAAGCTGAGTAACATTCAATGTAATCATTACTTAACTACCCTAGTTAAGTAATGATTACATTGAATGTTAATTTGACTAAATATTGATTTTTACATCTAAATATTAATAATAACAAAAAACAAATAAATTAATTAGTATTGTTAGTTCCATAACATAATCCCTGCCATCACCAATATTATTATTTAACCCAACCCCCTTGAATGTAGAGTAAACATACGCAAATGGCTCTTATCTTCACATAAAGAGATGAACTATCAAAGTGTAATCTCTGATTCACTATCGCTCGTTGTTGTAAATCTTTTGGATATATAGTATCATCTTTGCCGTACTTATCTGCTAGGTAACAGGCAATAGCACGACTTTCCCACATGATAAATCCATTATCATCTAATGTAGGCACGCAATGTTGAGGATTTATATTCAGAAAGCTTTCCTTTAATTGCTCTTTTTTGAATAAATCAATAATTTCTACTTCTACTGGGACCCCAACTAATTTAGCAGCCAACAACGCACCTCGTGAGGGGCCGCTCACTGGAAAATGGTATAATTTTACAGGAGCCATGCTTAAATTTTTCTTTATTATTTCCCAAATAAGGATAAGAATAAGATAAAATTTAATTCAGATCTGAACCAAAATCTTAAAATAAAGAAATGTGTTATCGTGATTTGGGTGGTCCGGTATTAACCAGATACCGGTACCCGCAAGTATCCAATACCAGTTACCAGTTTAACGTTCCGTTCATCTCATTTATTGCATTAAGCCTGGGTTAAATAATAAAATGGTCGAATTAAAAAAAAATTACATTCGATCAGTTTTAGGACTTATTAATATGACCGACTTTATTCATAACATATTACTTTTCTCTGTAACTTTCTTACATGTTAGTTTTAACAATTTTTCTTACATTGTGAAGTTTAAAAATTGGCATTTGAGCTGAGCTCGGCATGGTAATGAATATTTCATCCTCAGATTAAAGAATAATCTGAGCTTTCATCGATATACGTACTACGAGTATACGGGCCAAGTTAATACAAATTCATATCATAATATTAACAAAAACGTAAATATAATTTTTACCTACTTGCCTAATAAATCTTTGTAGGTAAAATAAACTATATTCATTGTAAAAAATAAATATCATAGAGTGGATTAAACTACTTTTTCATTGTAACTACGTTGTTTATTATCCGAACAAGTATTATTTTTTACAAAAAAGGGCGAAACCAACTTAACTATATACCTTTAAATATAAAAAGAATTAAAAAAAATCATAACGTGCAGAGACATCACCATCATTAACATTGGGAGCATTTATTTAAAGAATAATGATACTGAACCGCCCAGCTAGATGCGATCCCGCCTAGATGTGTGTTGAGCGCGACCATAGCATACCGAATTATCGTGGCTGTCCCTGAGCGCCCCGTAGCAAACGGCCTATCCCCAGCAGATGCAAAGAGTTACCTCAAAATGGCTCCTCAAGCGCACCCGCTACCCCTGAGATCTTTACGCTTGCCCCTAAAGTCAACGCGTGTTCGAAATCCCTGCAGTAAACCCGCCCGGTTAAAAAAGCCCCGTGGTATCCCCCGTCCCAGTTCCTTCGCGCCTCGCACCACGAGTGTCTTCGTCGCCTCCAGCGGTTCAAGGCGATATCGCCGCCGTTATCGTACTAGTTTGCGACTTCGTTGACAGTTTCGACGTCAATGAACTACGCACAAAAAGTACGTACTGCACACTCTACAAAAGAGCGTTTGTAGGCTACACTTGGTCATTCGGAATTTATTGACGCGATTAAAAATTTTGAGTTTAAATACGGAGGTCCACCTCCCATAATTCGGTCCCTCGATTAATTACATTCAACCACGCTAGGGTAAAATCAAAATCTCTGTCCGTCGTCCTCTTAATAGTACTAGTAGAGATGAAAAAAAGAATTTCTCACCTTCTATTAAGTGAATATTATGCTAATGCAAGAGGCGCACTTAAAACTAGGCATGGGCCATTTAAGTGATTTTTCACTTGCTATCGGTTATATTACTTTCCCATTCTAGGCAACGATAACGTTATATAACCGATAGCAAGTGAAAAATCATTTAAATGGCCCATGCCTACTTAAAACCTTTTATGTACGATTTAAAAATCATTAACTATAAATTAATCCGTAATGATCGAGCGGACCGCAGTAGAGGTACATTAATATAGTATAGATCATCTTTGCACCGCATGATGATCGACCCACCGTTTCTTACCAACATAGAAGCATCCGTTTGCTCTATTGTTATAATCTCAGTATCTATATTTATCATCAAATAAACGAATAATAAGGTACAGCATCGAGGCGTTGTTTGATCTCAACAACCCGGTGATTCTATCTGGTTATCTAAATGCTATGCACTCAGCTACTGATGTTTCAGAGCCAAATTTTAAAGACGCAAACTGCCACGCAATAACTGCGATAACGATTTGAGCCATTTATCGCCCACCACTCTTTACGAACCTAATTAACTTTTTAAATTTCCTTAATAATATTCTAAATTAATAATGTTATATTCGCTGGAGATATAAATATTAATTTGCTCTCATCCACAAAACCTCAATAAATAGACTATCTAGGTCTGACTTCATAGCATGGATATATTTCCCGCAATAACAGCCAGCACGAGTAAATGCTTGCCTTGATCACATTTTCGTGAACACGGTAAAAAACGCAGTAGGAATCGTTTGTTACTCCGACATTACTGATCACGATATGGTTATACTTGGTCTAGAAATGAACAAATCAACGGCTTAATGAGACAATTAGCAGAAATACTGAAGAGATTAGGATAAGCCATTCGAAATATATCATCAAGTCCTGGATTACTCCAGAGCTTATACGTTGTATGCACCATCGGTCTCTGACCGATTGGATTCAAGGTCTCGAAAATATCCGAAAGATTTTCTCCTAAAGACTATTTACTTGCGGTACAGAAACTTTTGTAACGATATTTTACATAAAATAAAAGGGGAGTATGAAAGCAAGGAACTTATGTAACCTTAGAAACCCTAAAAATATGTGTAAAACAATGTGTCACTTAACATCAGGTGGAACAGCACCTAAAGAATTACTAACGCTGCTGATAGTGATAATGCTTCTCAATCTTTGAAAATCTATTATTCATACTTCTCAACAGTAGGACAAAACCTAGCAAATAATATACTACATAAAAACAACATATGTGAAGAAACTATCAGGTTTAAAGTTAACATAAAATCAGTTGTCTTTCGACCTCTAACCGAAATATACAATCGAAGCATACAATCTGGCATCTTTCCTGATGCCTGGAAAATTGCTTCTATTGCACCAATTTATAAAAACGGCTCCAGGGGTTGTATTGAAAACTACCCAACTATTTCACTGTTTGTTGTATTTTCAAAACTTTTAGAAAGGATTGTCAATAAAAGACTTGTACCTAGAAAGAAATAATTTAATCTCGCCACGATAGTTTGGCTTCAGGCAAGGTAGATAGACAGAGGATGCTTTTACGTTACTGACGACAATTATATCGTCAAATCTTGATAGAAAAAGGCCAGTTATAGGTGATTTATTAGATCTGGCGAAAGCCTTTGATAGTGTCTGCATCCCAATATTACTTCGAAACTGGAAAACCACTTCGGGATAAGAGGCATGGTATTGGATTGGTTTGAAAGCTATCTAACCGGAAAGAAATAGTGCGTAACCATATAAGTGAACTACAAGGAATAAACTTTTGAGTACCATAAGGAAGTATCATAGGACCAACTTTATTTCTAATGTACATGAACAGCATACACATCACTGTTATGGAGACAATTTTTTATGCCGATGACACGGTTATAATTTTTAACGGTTCCTCTTGGAGTGAAACCTTCAAAAATTCGGAGTCCGGGATGAAGCAAATCTACTATTGGCTACATTCTAGTCTATTAACACTCAATATCAAAAAAATCAATATATATGTGTTTCCACAAAACCACTGCATCACTCCCCAACTTTACCTCCGATCTTTTTATCCACACTAGTAAAGAACATTCAACTCAAACCTGCAAGTGTGATTGCATTCAACGTACTGAAACTTTAAGGTATCTAAGGGTGACCATTGACCAGAACTTAAATTTCAAAGCTCACATTACACCTTTCTGCTCGTGTTAGAAAAACAAAAAACATAATGAAGCTACTTCGCAATTCAAATATGGAGACTTTAAGATCTGTATAGTACGCCTTTTGTCAATCGCTACTAACATACTGTATAACTTGCTGGGGAAGTGCTTTAAAAACGTCATCCAACAATAGAATTGTATCACAAAAGTAAGCTACTCAGCGTGCGTCAGTTGCTTACTTTTGTGACCAACATCAAAATATGCTTGTATAAAAAATTTTGTTGACAAAAATAAACACGCTTCGCTAGACGCTTTAGTCCATACAAGGACATTAATATCTATAATAGAATACAATGTACAATGTTGTACTGAAAACCTGCTCTTGCATTCAATTGTTCACAAAACATTCAAATGTTAGCTATCACTTTATTTTGATAAGTATTTTACTTCTAATGATTGTAATGATACTGATTGTAGTCACAAATATATTTTGCAATTTAATGTTATAATTATATTATATAAATATAAGATGTTTATTTAAGTATTACTATTCTTTTTTTAAACATTCATCTGTTTTTTTAATTTTTATTTGGTTATTTTGTAATTTCCTTTAAAATTAAAATTCTTGTTTGTTACTTAAACATGCTTAAAGAGAGACAAACAAATCCTAGTAATGCAGTTTATAACCACGTTTTAGATCGTACTCTCTCAATTGCAAAATTATTGTCACGTTAAAAAAATATGGGATAAGTACTTCATGTGCTTCGGTTTCGACCTAACGAAAATGTGAAATCTATGAAAATCGCAAATGGCTACCACAGGACATTGTATTTTTTATAGCGTGGAAGAAGAGCTTTCAAAGTAATACAAATGGACAGGCCCTTTTAACTTTATGTTTGGAAAGCAATCTCCCATTCGACATAATCGGTCCTTTGGTTCCTACCAGGGGACCACCGAGTCTGAATCAAGCTCTGGACACAATCGACATCGCAATTCTAAAGAATAATATTTGCAATATTACCTATAGAAGTCTTAAGTAAACTTAATTCTGTCCATCGTCCGGTTAAGTTATTGCTTGGCTGGTCAGACACGATAATCATAGCAGACTGGAGGAAATAAGGAATGGATTTAGAATTCAAAAGCTTTCTACATCTTGACTTGACTTAATATATCAGAGAGAATAGGTTCACCCAAAACCGCCTGTGCGGCAATCTCAATTTTGCCGCTTATTTATGTACGGTCGTCGGTAACTCCTTTGAGCAGCTCGTAGTAGCGAATGACTGCCGCTTCGAACTGCCGGAGGTTCAGGCAACTGTTAAGTGCAAAAAAAGTAGGTACGATCAGATGCAGGTCGAATCAGATTGCGTCACCTTCATAAAGAGGTCAATGAGCGCATACGAGCACTCAGGAGGAAGAGAGAAAAGATGGGATACTCTGTTGGCAGAAATTTCGCATTCGCACACAGCCTACTGGTAATCGACGAGAAAGCTTTAATCAGAGAATGTATCTTCGATGCCTTCTCTGTCCATTCCCGATGGTAAACAAGTGTTTAAAGATGAGGCTAAGTGCCTTGCTGGTAGCTTAGAATAACAATGCTCCTTAAGAACGCGAACCTCTTACCCCATCCACCTGAAAAAAGTGGACGAGGAAGTGGTTAATAGATTTGCGACTTTACAGATTTACCATACAACAACCGATGAGCTTACAACCATCACTAAGAACCTCAAAACCGATCAGCACCTTGAGCCAATGCTATCTCCAACAATCTCTTAAAGGCAACTTCCCGCGCGTCTTATATGCGTTTAAGTGGCGATATTTAATGCTCTTTTTGACAGCTGCTGCTCTTCTGACAATTGTAAAGCAGTCGATTTAGCCATCCCTAAGCCCAATAAGACCAAGCAGAGAGATAACATCGCACTATAGCCCAATTAGTCTCCTTAGTTCTATAGGGAAACTTTAGCATGCGTATAATTCTCGCAAGAATTAAGAGTTGTATTAAATACCTAAATCTCATAATGGATGAGCAGTTCGGATTCAGGGTTCCACTCTACTGTTTATTTATTTATTTAAACTTTTTATACAAATTACAAAGTAATGTGTATAGGCGGGCTTAATGCCATAGGCATTCTCTACCAGCCAACCTAAGGGTGATGCAGAGAAAATGAAGTAGGTGTGCATAAAGTCTATAAGAAACAAAACTTGCAATTCTGTTATAATATACATATTTAACAAAATACATAAAATTGATTCAACAAGTACATTTTACTAAATACTATATGCTTATACATACAATACATATATACCATAATATTAATAATACATTGATTCGCATATTAATATTATGATATGCTTTATTTAAGACAGTAAATGCAAGTTTTATTACTTGATGGTCACTACGAATAATTTTATTTTGCAAATAAAGACTTGCATTAACATTTTAAACACTTAATTACAATTTAAATATTTTACATTTTGAACAAACTCAAAGTTCTAAATAGATGCAGAAGTTTCATACAATCTTATTAATTAACAATCTATATGGCATACATAATTCATGAATAGAACCATATATAAATATCTCGACATATTGAAAACGTCAAGTGCCAGTTACACTGACCGAATGACCAAAACTAATTTATTTCATAATGAAATGAATTGTAGCGTTGGTAATAAATTTGATCACGTTATCCAGTTTCGTATTACGTACAGCTCCGAAATTCATTAAATTATCATTTACGGCGTGGACCTGCTTATTGAATCTGTTTAAAAGCCATATTATTAAGTGAAACTCAATATGGATGCTAGCTATAATATTAAGACTTAAGAAATATAAAAATAAATATGAAGTGACCAAATTCACAATTCAAAATCACTTAATAGTTATATAAATGAAATTAGGGCTCGCAATGCCTTGCATAAATTAGTGCTCTCTTTCTTATTTCTGGAGTCTTTCTTGTCAGCTTCATGAGGCTGCCGTGTTACTTTTTGCAATTCCTTTACTGATATGGTTTATTTTCTGTTATTAATGTTTATTATTATTTAAGTATTTTTAAAACGTATGCGTTTTCTTTTTATTTGTTCTAATTATTTGTTTTATTTTATATATAATCGATTATATTATGAGTAAAAATGATGTTTCACTTTGTTCTGCCTACACCGATGATTCGCTCAGTGATTTCAACAGTCGAGTTTAATCCATGCCATATTAACACACAAAGCGTGCCACTACATTCAGTCATTACAGAGACCTGTATCACGATTTCAGAAAGTTTGTTCTAATCCCCTATCCTGTCGACTACTTATCCCTTTCCTGATTTTACTTTGATACGTAATGGTTGAATCAACAAACGAAGGAAATAGCTTCGAAGATATGTCATCGAAGCTATTTTCTGTACAAAATTTTAGTCATCTCGAGAAAGTCAGGTATTTTAAAAATGTCGTTCTCAGTCTTTATAACGAACACGATCCTTTCAAAACTGTTAAACTTGAACGTCCACCAGCACCATTTACAACAGACATATGTATGGCGATGTGCCCTTGGGATAGAGCTTTTCGTAGATTAGAAAGTTTCGCTGTTACGACGATTGAATTCTATACGAGTATAAGGTTGCCAGGAATCGGTGTAACCAGATAAGGGATGCTAAACGCCGATATATCCTTGACAACATAGTTTCTTCGAAGTTCTTTAGAACAATCGGATTTTCAGAGTTCAATTTCGTGTCGTATACTCCAGTTGACATCTAAATGAAACGGTTAACTATTGATGAAATACAGAGCTTACCTCGCCTTACTATTGACTCCTTTCATTCCCCTTTAGTTGCTGTGGAGGTGGTTAGGAAGATTATAAATTACTTTTTTCTGAGATTTCAATTAAATTATTTGCTTTAGAATGTAATAAATTAGGCAGCCTTATGATTATATACATCATAAGTTATTTACTTTCTATTATTTCCCATCTCATTAATTCGTCCCTTATCTCTGGAGTCTCCTCTATATTGTGGTGGAAAGCCTATGTAATCCCTTGACCTAAAATTATAAATCCATCTTCGTCTAACAATTTTAGACCTATTTCCACCTTTTCTTTTTATCTAAAGTACTTGAAGTTTTAAGCCCTTATCTGGCTTCAGGCCTGGACATAGCATAATTCCCGTACCACTTAAAATTGCTGGTGATATTAGAGCGGGTCAGTAAGATTACAATGATACTTTTTATTATAGAAAGGCAGACGGTTCACCTGATGTTAAGCAATCCCGTCTGCCATAGATACATTCGGCATCCGGAGAGTCAAAAGCGCATTGTCAACTTGGGAAATTGTTATATTAGATAGATTGGGGTTGGGATTAAGTATTTTTAGGGGAAAGCAGTAGGAAAAGAAAAAGGTAGGAATTGCCATCCAAAAACCCCAAAAGTCACGATGTCCTGATTTTAATCCTATCCTAATCTATGATCTCACCAACAGCGCAAGATTAGTTTTCAAGTTATCTTCAGGTGCATGGTTCACATTAATGTAACCTTTTCTTTAGTTGGCTTAATCTAACTTCTGGTGTTTCTTAAGGTGGAAATTTATCTTTATTATTTTATCTCTTTATTAATATTATCAGTCAAAATCTTCAACGAATGTATGTTTCATTGCACATGTATCATCTTTACGCTTAGGGCATGCAACTTTATTTGCAGGATGATGTCGATTGCCTATCTACAGCAGTGAATAGGATTAACAGGGATCTCGAGCGTA
The DNA here is from genome assembly GCA_025505425.1 of Graphium colonna. NCBI lineage: Eukaryota > Metazoa > Arthropoda > Insecta > Lepidoptera > Papilionidae > Graphium > Graphium colonna. The sequence goes on along the minus strand of JAOCPS010241399.1, from coordinate 2,839 downwards.
TTTATTCCTTGTCCAATATATTCGATTTCTCTGTTAATTCCGATAAGTGTCTAGCACTGTTATTGGAAGTCATCGGGTGCTTATTAAGTTCCAAAAAAATATTTTACCCCCAATTGTATTTGACGGTACTAATCTCCAACCAAGCTCAGTTATTAAGGCACTCGGATTACATAACATTAATAATTTTGTTATAATAAGTTGGCGTGCTCATGCAACTTATGTCAGCCAGAAAGTAACCGGCATTTTGAGAAGTCTCTATTGCTTATAGAAATTCCTTCCCTTCCAAAAAAAACATATATTAATTCAATCCTTAATATTTCCCTTGATCGAATATAGCGAAGTCTACTGTTTGGACCTGAATTTAGATAAAACTTATCTGAATTTAGTTAAAAAACATGACCGCTCAATAACTGCATTCAATTTGATTTTAACCTTTGTAAGTATGACCATGTCTGTCATCTGCTTATCGGTTTCAACTTAATTGTCTCCCCTTGTGGCTTGGGAAAATGGGAAACGGGCCACGGACCTAAGCAGGTCGACACGGTCCCCTTATGGTATTGCCTAAGCCCGTTCACCACAACGAGGGCGCTTGCACAGATGTCTTGGCGAGTGTGTGTGCAGCTATTGAACCATAACAACACACAACAAATAACTATTGTCGTCATAACAATAGACGACGTAGCTGATGCGGTCCTAAGGGCTACGATCTAAAAAGGTCCGGGTCATGATAGACTGCATCATTACTGGTTAGATGGATTTAAGGCGTGTTACGCTGCACTCTCCCGACAATATTGAGAAGCCTTGGATCAGAAATCGCTCCCGAGCTTTTTCACTACTTGGGACATTCACTTAGTTCCCATAGAACAGGTCACCACTGACCCAAGCGAGTACCGCCCCATCACTAACTATAAGCCAACGACAGACCTTCTCTGCCGCTTGGTTTGATTACAGTAAGGCGTACAACTCGGTGCCCCGTTTATGACTAAAAAGATTAGACTTGAGCAGCACAAGTTTGATATTACGGTGAAAGACTTCCTCTGGAAATGTATGGGACTATGGAGTATGACGCAGGTTTCGATTAGGCGTAAAACAGTCAGTTCACGACGTGTTCTTAGGATATATGGCAAACGTGTTTAATAGTCTTTGTCTTGTGTAAATAAAGTACGTTATTATTATGAACTCAGAATAACTCACACTGAGCTAAACGCCCTGGATAGAAAAGTCAGCACCATTAAAACGTCACATAAGATGCATCATCCAAAGTCGTCAGTGATGATGCTGTACTTACCGCGGAAGCGTGGTGAGAAAGACGCAGACATCATTCAAAGTGGCAGCCAACGAGCAATGGCAAGACCCGTCAATATAAAGCGTCTATGCCAGGCTTCGATCGAATAACGGCCGACAGCAACAGATCTCGCCGTACTGCGCCAACGAGCGTGGCACATTGGGCGCCCCAGCCCGTGCACACGGCGAGCATGTATTAAGCCATGTTCACGGTGGTGGACGTGAAGTGGTGGCACCCGAGATCTGACTCAATCCCCACAACCTCCTGCAGGTAACGGTCGAAACAACCGTGCCATGTGAGAAGTTGCGTAAAAAAATAAGTGGGCTCTCGATATCTCGCCTCCACCCACTGGCGTAGGACTTTTGCTCGCCGAGGCGTCCGCCAATCTTTCCTCTTATTGCCAGTAGAGATCGTCGTGACCCTCTCTTCTTCAGCGAATGATCTCTTCCGGAGGAGGATTCTCATCCCTCAGCCGCATCAGGGCCCTTCTTCAGTAAACCTCCGCCAGAACCTCAGCTTCGAGGTCCGAAGGGAGGCTCCCGGATATTAGGCATGCCATCTGGTACGATATGATATGGTACGCCCTGGAGACTCTCTGCACCATGGTCCACTGCGCCCGTCGCAGCAGGACCATGTTCTTGCCGCTCAAGAGCCTCACCATGGATATGGGCGCTCCATAGAGTGCCTTAGAGCGCCAAGGTTGGCACCGCTCAGGACCTAATCGTATCCGATGGTCCACAGTAGCGGTCCGAGGACCACCCCTTGTGGAACACCACACGTCAGGTCCCTGCGGACAACTCGCCCCCGGGCTGGGTAAAAGATGGACCTAGAAGTCTGGAAGTAGTCCGCAATGAGGCGCCTGGGCTACCCCGGGACGTGATTTATAGTCAATGTATAACGGCTGTATATACTTTGTCCAATGTATAGTATATGAGGGACGACTGTTTAATTATTTATAGATTTACGTATTTACTATACATTTATTTAATGTTTTATTCAATTTATTTTTTTATAGAGGAGGAGGCAAACGAGCACGCGGCTCAACTGATGGTAAGTAATCACCGCCGACCATGGACTCCCGCAACACCAGAGGGGTTACAAGAGCGTTGCCAGCCTATAAGACAGAAACATACTTTTTTTTAAGGTCCCTAAGTCATACCGGACCGGAAATACCGCTGGCGATAATTGGTCCCACAGGGGCGTCGTGCGTGTCAGAAAATGACTACGAAAGCGCATTGTTGTAGACTGCCAACCATCAAGGTGGTATTGATGGTATTTGGTGAATTGTCGCGTTGTACGATTAGTGAATTGTGCAACTCGTATTAATCCGAGCATTTCCTTTAAGCATACTATACCGCATTTACCACGAGGAGTCTCCCCGTGGTAAATGCGGTATAGTATGCTTAGAGATGATACATCTCTTCGCAGGGCCAAAGAATCAAGCCGATCGGAGAGAGCCGGATCGTCGACGATTCGGGTAGCTCGACGTTGAATGCGGTCAAATGGAAGGAGCTGGTAAAGGGGTGCCCCAGCCCAGAGGTGAGAGCAGTATTC
>JAOCPS010241289.1:0-23329 GCA_025505425.1 Graphium colonna | reverse complement strand
CTCTGTCATTTATGGACCATTTTACAAATTCTTTTTTTATATGATAGAGCATTTTTTGTAGATATTCCCATGAAATTCAACAAAAAATCAGTTCATTATCTTTTTAAAATAAAAATAACAAAATTTAGAAATGTTCGCGCATACCTCTGCAACTTTTGAACTGATTTGAAAAAAAAAAATTATTTGTAGTATGTTTTGAAAATCCAAATAATGGAGAAGACTTGTTTCGAAAGTACACTTTTAAGGTGTTTGAAGTGGTTTTTTATTATTTGTAGTCGCCCAACCTCTGTCGCCTACTTAGTATTTCATTGGCCTTTGTTCTGTTTTATTGATGCCTTAAATTATATTTAAAAGTTGCTTGTTTAAATACCACCCTTACATAAATATGATGACAATGAAGTACCAAATGCTCTCTTTTATTGTTGTTAGTGAATCCAGTCACCATATATATAGTTAATTGTATTATATATTATAGTTTATATTGGAGAATGTGGTAAAAAATTGTTTGAAATATTACCAGCAGACCACACATTTCTGTTTCAGTTATAAAATGTTATATAAATGTGACATTATTAATCCATTTCAATTAGTCAGTCTTAAATTTTAAAGTTACCTGCAACCCTTGCCACTTCTTGTTCACCCCATGAATGTTGGCACACTGCATCAAGTAGGCTTAGTCCGGCCAATTTTATATCAGGGAAAGGATTTTTACACATTTCAAATAGAGTCTCTGTTGCACCACTTTCTTTGTTTATGGTCCTGAACCATTCTCTTGTCATTAGTGTTACCCTATGATCAATAGGTCCAATCTTTTTATCATCATTTTCCACGCTTATCAAATTGCCAAAGCAATATGCAGCTCGGATTCTTATTTGTGATGTACTGTTCTTTACTAACTTTCCCACTTTCTCCACGGCACATATAAATTGCCCTCCTGTTGAAATTGTTATATATTCAAAATTTATATACAAATTGATATAAATTGTAGAATAAATATCTGAATATTAATATGCATTCAAAATATAAACACTGTTTCTACTTTATTTTTTTGATAAATCAATATAATCCGCTCGAGAGAAGACACAACTTTGTAACACAGGATATCCTAGTATAAGTTCCATTCTTTCACTGTGGCTATATATTTTTGTCATTGTTTAGTCTATCGAAAAAATGTAACCATCACAACTAAAATTATTTCATTTCATTAAGTGGCCGAGTGCTCGCCTCAAATTCTGTTTACATGAGGTAAACCTAAGTTCGATCTCTGTACAAGCACCAATAAAATTATTTTCTAAACTTGAATTTTAAGTGCTGTCTTACCACATGATCAATGGTGAAGGAAAACATCATCAGGAAACCTACATATCTGAGAAGTAATAAAATTTATTTCTAATGTATGTGAAGTAAACCAATCTGCACTTGGGCCATGTGGTATACTATGTCCTATATCCTCCTTCTAGAGTATGCCTTAGCTCAGTATTGGAATAATTTAAAAATAGGCTGTTACTTTACAACAAAAATTCTTCATGTTATTTAGTTATAATATTTAATAGTTGTTCCAACAGTTAGTACATAATAATAGGTTTGGAAAAGCTTGATATACACATTTTTTAATTTAAAAAATAATATTTACCTACTGCAGCTAAACATAGTTTGCCTTCATTAGTTTTACCAATAAAGCCCAAAGTGTCTAGTGCTACTGGCAACATGGTTTGGTCACCAGAATTAATTGTCCCAAACAAAGAATTCAATAGTACAGGATATTTTTTAAATATTTCTTTTGGATAGTGGTGAGCGATGCTCCCAAAAAACTTCATGTATCCTGAAACATAAATTAATATAAATATTTAAAATTATATTAATTACTGATACTTGAAAATTATCTATATCTCTATAAAATACCTGGTATTAACAGGCTTCCTAAAGGATTATTTTCTAGATCTCCAATTAAGGCTGATATTTTATCTAAATCTCCTTTCACAAGGTGTTGAATTGCATAAGGTTTCATTGCCAATCTTGACAATAATTCAAGGATATTCAATTGATACAAAACATCACTTGAATCTAATTCAGTCACCATGTACCTTATATATTCATAATCAATACTCATTTTAAACAGTTCTGGTGACTTCAATGAAATGTTAATGACAACCTGAAATGATAATATTAAAACATATTTATTAAATAGTTCTATTTGATGGTGTAACTTTAAAAGAAACCATACATTTCTTAATATTGTGACATACCTCAAAAGCGTTACATTTACCACTACTGTTATCATCTAAAGCAACTTTCATTTCTTCCAGAACTTTACCATAAGCCTCTAATGGTAGATTAGATGTTACAAGAATTGCTTTATTTGCTACTCCTACATCAGTATCACAAACCATTTGTGAAACAGCTACAAATAAATCAATATATTGTGGCACCGGTAACAATGAAATGTCTGTTGTTAAAGATTTATGTACCTAAAACATGAAGAAACCATAACATTTTAAACCTATGTTCCTAGTTTTCAATTTAACTTGAAGATATCTTTGCTTCTACCTCTTCAATAGCAAGCCTTCTAACACAACTTTTTTCATGCCGAAGTAAGTACATTATATGTCCTAAGAAATGTTTTACTACGTCTCCCACGCCAAATTTTTCAAAGCATGTCTTCAAAACTTCGCATGTTAAATCTACGTCAGACCTGTATAAGAAAATAAGTTAAAATTGATAAATTTTATCTCTCACGAAAACCAATAGCGCATCTAAAATACGAACTTATCCTGACAATCAAGACAACGAATAATGTTCGATAAGCCGACACGGATCAATGTAGCTTTAGCTTCGGATGCTGGTTTAAAATCAAATAGATTTTTAATATCATTTAGAACTGGTTTAATATCTTTTTCTGTTTGAAGCTTTTTAATAAAATTACGATAGTGATCGACGTCGTCATTCGACATTGTGAATTAAACAACGTTTAATATGCCCTTTTGATAATTGATTTCACATATATTCAGTTCACACAAAAAGTATCAAAACAATAACATTAAAAGCAGTGTTACCGTCTTGAATTAACAAATTTCCCCGAGATCTGTCAAACCAAAATCCAAATTATACCATAAACCAATATGGCCCAGTCGTTAATATTTTTTATGGTATTTCCTTAAAATTGTTAAGGAAACAATATGAAAAATATTTTTCAGCTTCATAGTGAAGTAACCGCCCATTTTTTTAATTATCCCACTGCTGAGCCAAGGCCTCCACTAAAACGAGTGTATAGGACATAGCCCACCACGCGGCCCTATTGCGGATTGGCGGTCTTTACATATCTTAGAAATATTATTTCATGATATGCAGGTGTCCTCACGATGTTTTCCTTCACCGAAGAGCACGTGGTAATTCAGTACTTAAAATTGCAATTAGAAAATTAACAATTTTATTGGTGCTGGCACTGGGGACCAAACTAGATTCCCCTCGAGTATACAGAATTAAAGGCGAGCGCCCGGATGTGCAAGACCTGGGCCATCAAAAACTATGAGAGAGACAATGACCAACATAGATGCCATCGCAGAAACAATACTGCCAGTCCCTCTTTCAAGACTCGCAATCAGAATATTACGGCCATACGAAAGCAGAACGCGAAGATCTTGAGCCAGACATTCTAAAAGATGAAATAAGAGCCGGTATTAAACACCTGAATAACGGCAAAGCCACGGGAGCAGACGCCATACTGATTGAGACAATTAAGGTATCGAGCAAATATGGTGTCCAAAGTTTTCCACACTCTATGTAATAGCATATGGTTCACAGGGAAATGGGCGAAAGAATGAGCTTACACTTATTTTACCGACTTATTTCTCTCGTTTCTCGTTTACTACTAAACGAGCGCCATTTAAGCAAGTTAATCGCTCCTGAATAGGCTGTTTTCGATAAGGGGAAGGGAACCCGAGAGAAAATCTTGACGGTCCGGCAAATTATAGAGAAAGCCAGGGAGTTTAACAAGCCCGCCTACATATTCCCGATGGATGTTCCAAAACCTGCTACACTTCCTGCGAACCTGCCTGAATCCGTCAGGGATGTATTATTTCTTCAATACTGTTCAATATGTGCACAGAACTCATTATGAGAATTAGTCTTGAAGATTGGACATATGGCTACTCTAAAGCTGATTGGTAAAAGAAACTTCACTCGGAGCAGCTAAACAAGGCATAACTTAATGAAAGTCGTGAATAGTTTGCCTTCAAGGTATCACCGGGCCTAAACAAAGCAGTCGTGACAACATAATTAAAATGGCATCCGAATTTTGTAAAAATCTTTATTCCGATAATACCCTTAAACAAACACTAGATTACAAATATTACAGCACCGTCTCACAAATAACACCAGAGAAGCAGGGCACTAAACTAGATGAAGTTGATGATAGTATGCCACCGAGATCCTAAGGATTGACGAATGTGCTCTACTTCCGATCATCACAAAATTTTTAACAACATATTAGTGTCAAGAAAGATTCCAAATAATTTTTATCATTCAATTTTTTTGAGTTTATATAGACTTACTAAAAATGATACATTCAAAAAGTATTGTTGCTATAAAAGTAGAATCCACTGAAACCACTTTTCCATATTCAGAAAGTCATCAAAGAGAGAGTAAACCTAAACTGTTTACCAGCACGCTGGAATAAGTCTTTAGACGACTGTTCAGTCGATAGGAAGGCCTTGGCATTGATCTAACCGAAGATATAATCCTGTTCTCATCTTCAGCACATGGACTGAAGATACAGAATTTAAGTGACGCAAGCCTTGAAGTTAGACTGGAAATGAATCAGTCAAAGAACAAAATAATGTTTAATAACATTAAAGCGAATGGAGAGAGAATGGAATATGTTTACGAGTATATCTAACAGCTGCTTGTCTAAAGTGTGATTGGGCAGGCCATGTCAGCCGCATGCCCTGCGATTTATTGACAAAGACTACCACCCAATGGCTACCGGCAACGAAACGATAACGATCACGCACAAGATAGCGAGATGAGTTGAATTCGTTTCTAAGCAATTGGATAAAGAAAGGCAAAGATAGGAAAATATGGATACGGAGTAGGGAGGCCTTTGCCCATCAGTGGTGCAGTAAACGTCCATATCCAAGGGATAACATTCCCAGTAACACTAATATTTTTATATAAGGCCCAAAATTCATCACCAGATATTTGAAGTTGTGTCAGTTCAATTTACAAATTATTTGGCAAAGCGCATAAGAGCTATGAATTCCACATTGAACAGAACTGTTATCAAGAATTTTATATCCTTAAGAATCAAAAACTATTGTCAAAATTAAAAATAAAGTCAAGCCTGCCATATGGTAGTTATTTCCATCTCTCATAAATTTATTCACTGGTCATTACATTTATAAATTGAGATTTTCAATTGTTTTATAAAATATTGTAAGTCTCAGTTTCGGATTAAAATTTCGGCAATTAAAATGCTACTACGATTTTTTTTAAAGTAAATTTCCCAAATTGGCAAACATCTATCGCAAATAGTAACACTGTTAATAAAACAGTCAAACTTAAATTGAAAATTGGAATGACTTGAAGAAATGAGGTGCTGGATAACTGGATAGACTAAATATCGGTTTAAAGAAAATATTTCGTGTGTGTTAAATCTTTTTTTTTTGCTTAAAAATCTTTAAACAATATACTTTGAGTACAAAGTCAAAAATGAAATCAAATATTAATGATTTGTAACAATAATACTATAATCATGTAATATTCATTTAAAATCGAATAGCGTTATAGTTTGAACATACCATAAGGAAATTTTAGTAGGTGCGATAAGTGAAAAACGAGTCATTGGCAGTCTGCAACGGAGGTATACAAAAATACGCGATGTATAATAGAGATGAATATGTATAAAATTGTACGTAAAACGAGTTATTAATTGTTTATATATACATACTATTTTAAATATTTTTTTATAAATTCTCAATCAAAATCAGGAACGATTTAGATAATTTAATACTTTATACGACATATTTTTATACACTTTTTGTATTTCTTTCTCCACTAGTGCACAAATGCTCCACCAATATGTAAAATTTGAAGCCATATCTTGAGTCTTGTTCTTCCTTGTGTTATATTATTATCAAACAAAAGGGCTAAATAAGACCTGTTGCACACATATATTGTCGGGCCTGAAATTGTTTTTCACCGAAAAAGCTCTTTTTTTTAAGCATCCCACATAAAATATTTGTTCAATTTCTATTAATTACATATTTGTAATAAAATTGTAATTTGACGATGTCAATCCATTGAAGATATTAAAAAAATCGTGTAAGCCGCCTTGCTTTTGCTCTATAACAGCAGTAGATGCAAAAACCAAATCTTTTTACAATTTATGACATAAATTGTAAAAAGATTTGTACACACATCACACTAAATTTTTAAGGTAAAACTGAATACGATCTTCACATGTGTATAGGTTGCTTGAATTTAAATTTGGTATACGTTATATATTGATACGCCGCTTAGATACTAAGAAATTGAAGAGAAAAAAAAACTTTTTAGGTGCATAATTCATGAATAATTATGTAACCACTGGACGTCCTCGCCGAACAAGTGTCATCGAGGACCCAATTATAATGCAGCGGGCTCTTAATAATTCCATTGTAAACTCGCGTAATTTGGCAAATGAATTTGGACTATTACAAACCACAATAGGGTTTTCAAGAGAGTGGTTTACAACAGAATACTTTGTGGATGCCGGTCGGTGTGGAGAATGAACAATTCTCGATACAATGAAGATAACATTTTACTAATAAACAGAAGTAGAAAAATGTTATTGGTATTGTGGGGTTTTTTTGTGCTAGTCGTTAATTTTTCAGTTTGAAAAACACTGAAATCTCTTGCTTTTTTATCTTTTGATATTTAAAACAGAACTGACTCTTGGTAGAAAAAAAAGCCAAAAAATATTTTTATCCCCTTCTTCCCACATGCAACAATATATACAGCCAGCATTAGATATATCTACGCTGTATAGATGTTCATAAGAACAAACACGTTTCAATCCTAGTAAATTGATTCTAAAATATCATCAGCCAGAGTCAATGGTAACTAAGCAAACAAATTTTCATCATCAATCTACTAAAACTAAACCTTTTTACTTGACATAATAAAAGATTTTATCTATAACTTATTTAGATAATATTTACTAATTGATATTCATTTTTACATTAAGTATGTGCACATTTTTAGCTATATATTTACTAGCGAGCTGCACAATATTTACAGATATAAAAAAAAGTTGAAGTTCCCGTTTAAAATATTAAAATCTGGGCGGTTAACTCATATACAAAAAAAAATAAGATAGTTGCTTAACAAAGAACCAATGTTCAAACTTTCGCCTGTCTGTCTGTCAGTTTGGGTCTGCCGATTTCTGAAACAGCACTAACAATTATGGCGGTATTTGGACAGGCAAATAGCTAATCATATGTCAAGTAACTTAAACTATTTTTATTTTTAAAACATATTTCCATATAAAATTTAAGTCCGAAAAGCAATATACTATAATACGGGTGAAGCTTCAGGAATTCGCTAGTTTGTACTGAAAATGTACGAGCAACTATAAAAATACCCAAATCGCAGCAAACGTGCTTCCTGGAGATGCCAAAGGAATTCTTGATATTTTAATATCACGAATTCCTTCGATATGTCCAGGAATCCATTATCAGACGCTGGCCATAATGATTACTCGACTTTGTGGAAAGAATACCCTTTGAAACTATAAAATAAAATTTCAAGTCGTTCCACGAGTCTTGAAGCAATCGAGGAACATACATGAAAAGATTCCGACGAATTGAAAACCTCTTTTTTGAAGATTTATCAGACCTGTACAAACATATTTTTTTAGTTCATATACTAGTCCCCATTGCAGTGCAGCAGGGCTGGTAATACATTCCTAGGGAGAAAGTTTGTTTTCATATGTTATATTAAAAACATTTTATTTTGAATAAAAATCTTAAAACTAGTGAATTAAATAAAAATTTTTATTAACTGTACGACTTTTTTGCTCGCCAATCTAAAAACTCATCAATATCTACATCATTTTCAGAATCATTCTCTTCATCTTCACTCATTAATTCAACATCTTGTTTTTTCTGTTTTGTTTCTTCTTTTTTTAGTTCCAAGTCTAAAACCCTGTAATAAAAATTTATGTTAACAAATCTCTAATAATAATAGATCGAAAGAGGCACGTGAATAATTTCGATTAAATATAATATAATGATTTATTTTTTAATACTGTGTATTCAAAACGAAGGTAGTAATTTAATGTTTTCATATGCAAATTAAAAAATAAAAAGACATACCTAGACCAGTTTCGAATTTGTTCATCTATTTCATCGATTTGTCGTTCCGCTGTTGCTTCTTCTTGTTCACCAGCTATTATTTCAGCCGATGTAGAGGTTTCTTCTTTGATTTCTTTTTGAAATTTTTCCCATTCTTCTTCGACGGGATCTTTGTATTCAATTTTTCTGACCTGAAAATATTTATTAATTTTGTACTTTATAGTTTTGACAATGGCAATATTTGGTGTAGAAAAATGTCATTTTACACATTTGACATTACGGCACTGTCCGTCATCCGTCATAATAAAAATAATGTTATATTATCAAACTGGGTAATAAAGAAAAACAAATTACAGATTTATATTTAAGATAGAAATATTACATTTTAATATTGAAATAAGCAAATGTTTTTGTCTCATTTCCTAAAACATAATAAGAGCTATCTATTCTATTTTACTACAAATCGTTATATCCAATCGTCGACCATGGATAAGCCTAGCATGATAAAATTGATCAAGTCTTGCATTCCACCTTTAGATGGTAAAGGTCACAAAGGGGAATCTGGAAGAATTGGTATTATTGGAGGATCTTTAGAATATACCGGTGCGCCATATTTTGCCGGTATTAGTGCACTTAGGGTAAGTTTACCTTGATATTGAAGTGAAAAAATCAGAATGGAATTCTATTTGGCATGCATTTAAAATAAGTGACTCCACATTTATGTTGATTCAACTTGTATTTTCAAGTCAAATTGTAACTAAATATGTAAATTATCTCTTTTGCAGGTTGGGGCAGATTTAGTACATATATTTTGCACTTCAGCAGCAGCTACAGTAATTAAGTCATACAGTCCTGAATTAATTGTTCACCCCTTATTGGATCAAACAAATGCAGTGAATGATATATCACCTTGGTTGGATAGGTTACATGCTATTGTCATAGGGCCTGGATTAGGTAGAGATCCTCAAACATTTGAAGTAGTTTCAGATCTAATAAAAACAATAAATAAAAAAAATATCCCCTTAGTCATAGATGCTGACGGTTTGTTTCTAATTACTCATAATCTGGACTTGATAAAAACCTTTTCATCACCAGTCATATTAACTCCAAATGCAGTTGAATTTGATAGGCTTTATGATAAAGTGAAAGGATCTGATCTCAATAACTTAGGCAAGAATATAATAGTTTTAAAAAAAGGAAGTACAGATGAGGTTTTCTGTGCAGTAAGTTATGCCCAATGGAAAATAAACTCTGGCGGTTCTGGTCGTAGGTGTGGGGGCCAAGGGGATATACTGTCTGGGTCCATTGCAACCTTTTTGCATTGGATGACAAAAAATGTAGAAAATCTTAACATTAAATGCCCAACTGACAGAATCATGATTCCATCTTCCTTATCATGTTATGCTGCCTCTCTATTAGTGAGGATGTGTAATGAAAAAGCTTTCAAAATGTATGGCAGAAGTATGCTATCCAGCGATATGATTGAATATATACATGAAACATTTGAGGAACTATTTGGTGAATAGAATTCATATTTTCACTACCAAAGGTAAAAGTAAGTTGTTCATATTGTTTGTGGTGGATATTATATAGATGTATGTTATTGGTGAAGTGTAATTATCGATTATAATCTTTATGTAACAGGTCTCTGGATTTTTATTTACCAACTTCAAACAGGAGGAGGTTCTTAGCATGGATATTTCTATTTTTTATGTATATTTATGCATATCTCTGCCATTTTTAAACAATTAAAAAAAATGATATTTAATAGAGTATACTTTTGAAATGATTTCATAAAATTTTCAGACATATCGCTTTAATGATTTGTTTTTAAATTAAAATAACAGAAAACATATGTTCCAAAAGTACATTTTTAAGGAGTTTCAAGTTGGTTTTTTGTGAAAATAAATTTATTTTCTTTCCATGTCCTATTAATCATAACCTAGTAAACATCTTACTTCTTAACTTTTGTATGATAGGATGATTATAATCTGAAATATTGACTAACAAATTGTAATTGATGATGAAGACATGATTCTCCCTATTTTATTAAATTCTTTTGTTGGTTTTTGTTGGATTCTATGGAATATTTCAAGAAAGCTTGCTTGCTAGATGTTAATGGCTGAATCTTGCATATTCTGACCTGCTCACTTCCTCGAGAGGTTTCTTTATTGCATTCTAGTATTCTAGCGATATGGAGTAGTCTCGAGAGATATGTGTCAATGACGGAAGCATACCGAAATTACAAATATCTGTGAGATCTAAATTCTAAACATTATAAAAACACAATAAGATGCTTGGGAGAAAAAAGCAAATATACTGAAATGTTCCTTCTTTTCTTTTTGAGTGTTTGAGACAAAATAATGGATGCAGCACTTGTAATTATAACAATTCTGTCAGAGTTCAACATAACAAGGCACTATTAACCACAGAATTTACATGAATGAACAATGAGTATTTGTTTGGCTGATCTAAACATCTATATGAATGCTCTTGTTCTAGCTCCAGTTCTATGTTCATTTGGTCTAAATGCACCTTTGTAAGTTGGACCACAAACATACAAATTTTTTTAAGATTGGTGAGGTCTTTCTAAATCTATGCCTGGCAAATAATGTATGTTGTGTGGTAGAATTTTTGTACAAATACCAATTGGGAACGAAACAAATATTACTGATAATTAACAATAAAATCATTAACAATTTAAACAAATTCATAGCATTCTCTTATTTACTATAATTTTGTTTTATGTTATGCAGTTAAATTAAAACAAATCATATGAACAATAAAAGATAAAAATCACTAATTCTAGTAGATGGCAAATCACCATGTAGTGGTGTTGATTAATGAAGTACATAATTATCATGACTACTAATTAATTATATTCATTTATTATATTTCAACTCGATGTGTCCACATATAATAATAGATTGAAGTTTAAACCTTTAACTTCAAATCAAAAGCTAAGATGTAGCAATTTATTTCCAAGCTATACATATTTAATATTTATTATTTCTTTTATTTTATTTTTATTATATTTCTTCTTCCTAACAATAATATATTTAATATTTCTTTTTATAAACAATTTTGCTACCTTAGAAAATGTATAAAATTATCAATAAATATTTTTTAACTGCATGAGAAATTGAATATTTTGGAACTTACATCCTAGTTTTTGTTTAATTTTGAATATGAAATGATAGAATAATATGTTTCTTTATATATATTACACTAATATAAATTATTCACCTTTGCATCTAAAACTGGATCATCAAAGAAACCTTCTGGTATGGGTTGATCATTGTTTGCTTGAACTTTGGAATCTGCCTCTTTTCCTTTATTGGTGGGAATTTCGTCTTTTGTACTTGTACCTTAATATATAACAGTATTAATAATATAATGAGAGCACCTTTAAATATTAACAATAAAAAATATATATTTACAATATATTTTTTATTGTTATTATTTTATTATATACAATATACAATTACAATATAATTCAGAAAAAGTATACTAGATAAATTTGAATTGATGAAATTGAAAATAGGTACTATTATTTTATAAGAACATCATATAATAAGAATATTCCAAATCTAATGAAAACAATTATTTTAGGATTCAAAATAGTTATGCCAATATTAAATTGAAAAAATTGTATAATTTGAATATTTTAATACTTAAAGCTTACCTTCGTTTTGTAGTGGAAACTTTTGGAGAGTGCCCCTTTTAATTTCTTCATTATGAAAGTGCACAATGGTGGGTGCATTAATTTTTATTGTAGGGCCTTGAACAGTCTTTTCACATGTATTTTTGAGGATACCTTTCAACTTTTTTTCTTGTGGTGCTTCAGGTGTAGTGGTATTTGGCCTTTTGATTTTAACCTTTCCATCTGTAAAGTTATTTGTCAATTCTTTCAACTTTTTGGCTTGTTCCACATTTTCTCTATGTTGTTTACTGTTTAGGTGAACTTGCCAAACGTTTTCAGATCGTACTATAGATGAACACAAAATACACATAAGTTGACCAGCGTTGTTATACTTTGCTAGTGGGTTGTTGATTTTAACTGGTTTTTTATCTTTATTTTTCCGTTCTTGCATTAATTTGCGCATTTCTTCTAAGGTTTTTTTCTTCTCAACCTGTAACCTCAGCGACATGGTTATTATTTTTATTTATCTGTAATATTGGTGAATTATTCGCCTTAATAATTGTTGTCAGGGTTAAAGTTTTGTGTATTTTAATAAACTTATGACATTTAACTTGTACGACTTTGACACTGACATACGGACGTATACTACGTAGTGTAGTAATATCATATTGTTAGGAATGTATTTCTGATGCGATGCCAGCTCCCTCTAACTCCTGTCAACCCGGAGCGTTCTCCGCATGCGCGACGGCTATTTGGATCGAATGACGTTTGCGTCGTTGGTAGTTATAATATTACTTTTCTCAACCGCAATTATTAATTCGGGCACGTAGATCATTCAGTAGTATTGTAATTGTTAAATTAATAAAGAAAGTGTGCAATCGTTATTTAAATATGTATATTCATGTGAATCATAAATAAAACATTTTGTGTGTATAAAACAGGAATTCTTGTTATAATTCTTTTGTTTTGTCATTTTCCATCTCTCAATTCTAAAAATATTATAATAACATATTATTTTTCTCTATGGTAGTAACGTAGTGATTACTTGTTCAGTGCGTACGTAGTACAGACGTTAAAAATATTTTTTATGTTTTCTCCATTTCTAAATGGACGATCGAGATGTGGTTCAAAGCAAAAAAATTCTTTGCGTTTGAGGATTATGAAGAATCAAAAATCAAGCGCCGGACACCATTTAAACCCCCAAAAATAAATAAATAATATCATAAAAAATATATGTGTAGTTATATGAAGAATAAAATTGAAAAATATATAACCAAGAAAATAAAATATGAGAATCGGTCAAATACATTTAAAAACTTATTTAGAACTCATTATAAATCAAACGCACGCATAGAGGCTTTGCGAATCGAGCGGTGGGATAGCAGATGTCGAAACATAAGACCTTTTCTGGTCCCACACAAAAGGGTTCAAAACCGGCGTAGTGGCCTCCATGCCCCCCATCAATGTTAGATAAAGAGAAGGCCGAATGCCTGACTGACAAACTCTTCTGCTGTTGTTCTGTACTGTTCTCACCTCTGGGCTGGGGCACCTCTTTACCAGCTCCATTTATTTGACTGTATCCAACGTCGAGCTATTTGAATCGTCGATGACCCAGTTCTTTCCGATCAGCTTGATTCCTCTTGCAACTCTTCTGGTGTTGCGGGAGTCCATGGGCGGTGGTGATCACTTTCCATCAGGTGAGCCGCTTGCTCGTTTGCCTCCCTATCTCTACATAAAAAAAGAACTCCAAGCCTAATGCCGGTCAAGCAACACACAGGACAGGTGGACAACACAGTAGTAAAAAAGGCAAACAACCAGTTACGCAATCCTGTCTCCATGGTTACGATCACGTAAAGTCCCTGGCTCTGTTGGTGTCACCAATAACGTGACTAAACTCTTTCCCACTGCCATCATCCAATTATTGGCCGATTACGAATTATACGACCTATATTAATACAACGCGGCAATAACCGAAGGCTTCTTTCCCACAGAGTGGAAGGATGCAGGGGTTATAAGGTTCCTCAAACCCATCACGAAACCCACTTCATATCGTCCAATTAGTCTTTTAAAAACCTTTGTAAAATATACAAAAGTCTAATTCTAGCTTGCTTACGATTTCGGAAATGGCGTATTAAAATAAATCCATTTAAAAACACGGCATTATACTTCACCCGCGGGAGAGCGAGTAAATCCTATATTACTCTTGGTAGTCACTCTTACACAAGGTTTAGGCCAGGCGCCCTAAGAGCGGGCCACCTGAAGTCCGTCGGATCACCCTTCTGGCCTGCAGTGATGATGCCCGCGAAAAAAAAATGCCTATAAAATGGATGAATAGAAAAAATCCGACTCATATAAAGAGGACTTACGTTTCCTTAACATTACTCTATTGTACTTTATGTCTTAAAATCTATTCCATTAGCATTATTGGGTATTTACATATCGTAGGTAAAAATAGATAAAATAACAAAATGAAGTTAATGAAATTTCTATGAGTAGACACAATAACTTAGTGTGAAATTTCAATTGCATGCTATTTCCAATTTCAATTGTTCCAAGTTTGGAGGATGTTTTAAAGAAAGAAAAAGAAAATTTTTTTTATCCCCCGGGCGCTAACTTCACTAGTCTACGTAGTACTTCCTACGTAACAAGTCGTTGTAAAAACAAGGTGCCGGCGTTTTCTATTCGCTGCATGCAACTGTCAATGCACAGCACATTAATGTTTTTAACAATTTTAAAAGAAACCCTTTGTCATGTCTTCTCACTCTAAGTTTGGTCTGACATGGAATACTGTTTTCATCTCTGGACTGGATTGTACAAGCTCTGTCCATTCGACCCAGTTCTTTCCGTTCAGCTTGATTCCTTAGTCCTGCGAAGTGACGTTGATTTTCTAAGCATCCTTTATCGCATTTACCAAAAGGAGGATGTTTAGAGCAATTGTTGCAACAAATTACCATCGCTACCATATCGATGCCACGCTCGACACCGCTGTGGAATGAATTGTCGCCAGCCGCATTTCCGGACCAATATGATTTAGAAACCTTCAGGAAAAGAGTTTATCCTTGCTCAAAGTTCGACAACGATCTTTTAGCTCCCCTACGATACGAACAAACCTCTATTTCTCGGTCTTTGTTTTAGGGAAAAACTCCCCGGGAAAAAAGAAATATGAGCTTATATTGTTTCAGCTATGAGGCTTACTTTAGCCTCCATTAATAAGGACATTACGGTTATATTCATCGATAAACAAAAGATCAAGTAGCGATAATTAAGGCCCAGTAAGTTAACCAGCAGTTCAGGTTCGGGTCGGAAACCTCCACGTTGGATGGCTGCTATTATTGCTATGGGACCAGTTCTGGGGGAATGGAAGTGGCTGCCCGGTGCACTCTGGATGGCGACAGATGGGTTTTCTTTCTCTTCGGGGAGAGGGACGGGGAAAGGGAGGGCGCTCATCTGTTGCTAACCAATGTCGGACCGGCTGACCTAAGGAGGGGTCGTGGGATAGCGGACCTGCAAGGTCCGGCTTGATGCTCTTTGGAGTGCTGCACGCGCAGTAGGAACATTTTGCCGTCATGGACATGCCCGAGAAGTCTGTCAACCTCTCAGACCTGGGCATTGAGGGGCTTTGGTTCCGCACGGTCCGAACTGCGAGCTGTGCCTCGAGCGTATGCTCGCTAAGGTCGGCGCTGTTTTGGCCGACATTTAAGTCTCCGGCGACGACCACAAGGGTGAAGACTCTTGTGGTTGTCACCGGAGACTTCAACGAAAAATTAAATGCGTGGGGATCTCCGGTGAGACATTGGCGGATTGGACGGTGTCCACTCGTTCTCCTCAACAGGGGGATAATCCAGACGTGCGTGCGGCATCGGGGCGGGTCGATCGTAGACCCGTCGTTCGCTAGCTCAATGAGGGGGTGAAGACTTTGTCGGATTACCCATCTATTCGATTCCACATTGTCTCCGCCCCCGCGGACGCTCCGGTTGTCGCGTTGAACCGTGCCTTGCCTGAAGAGGCCCCATCTGGCCGAGCTGCGTACGACTTTCCAGGTAGCTCGCCGAAGGAAAGCCCACAGCCGAAGAAGAAGAAAAGAGAGGGATCTCGACCAAGGGGAAGCGCTGCTCGTCGCGTACCAGGTCCATAAAGACCGTGAAGGAAAATGTCTGGAAGGTGTGGCTCGAGAGCCTGGACCAGGACCTGTGGGCGCGTCTGTTCAAGGTTGAGAGCCAAAAACTTCGACCTTGGGCTCCCCCGCTGACCTGGTCTCTGCAACCATTCCCTTCAATGCAAGTGGTCGACGGCGGTTTTCCCGGTGAGGGAGGAATTTGTGCCGCGGAGAATGGCGGTCCCGGGTAACGAAGGACCGGCCGCGCTGGGCAAGGAAACTCCGCGCGTATTCGAGACCGATCTGGAGGCTGCGGTTCTAAAGCTAAGGCTGAAGAACCGCGCTCTGGGCCCGGATGGTGTCCCTAGGTCCGTTCTCGCCGTGTCGTGCTAGTCCTCGAGGAGTAGACCTGTCCTGTCTGTCCCTGTTGTCGGAATGTTTGGCGTCCGACAGGGTACCACGACGGTGGACGACGCTCGTGGTCCTCAAAAAGCACGGGTGCCTGGCCGACTTGCCATCAGCCTGCCGCACCATCGTGTTGCCTGACGAGGTGTGCAAACTTTTCGAGAGAGTGCTCGCTGCGCACTTCGTCGAACACATGTGGATGGTGGTGCCAGATCTGAGTAGTAACGGCCAGTTCGGCTTCCATCGTGGGTGGTTCACCGTCGACGCCATCTCCCATGTCAGGGACAGGGTCGAGGCTGTTGGCCAGGGAGGAGCGTACCGCACCTTGTCGTACGAGGCGGTGTACTTAATCTCTGGGAGCCATCCTTGGGACCTCGAAGCAACAACAGAAGCCGACTTATTTCTTCATGCAGCTTCTCACAGGGCACTAATGTTTCGGCCGTTACGTGCGGGAGGTTGTGTGAGCATCCATCAATGCCGTGCATGCATTGATGCTTCGCATTAAGGTCCCAGAAATTAAGACGGGCGCGCTACTGTCAGATATGGTATGAATAACAGCTTTAGTAAAAGTCAGGACTGGAGGGTTATAGGCGGCAAAGGTTCGAATTTCTTTCCCGCAGAGCTTGAATCTAAACCCTTTTGATCGGAGTGTTTGGTATCTGGGCATTCCTAATTCTTAGTAAATGAAGTCTCGTTAAACAAGGACTGCGGTTCCTCGTAAAGGCTATGTTTTGCGAAAATATTTCTTCGCGCCGATATACGCAAAAAATAGTAAACCGAAAACTTGTTCTCGGACGCAATTTTGTCTCACCCAAAAGGACGACAGATATGTCATACATTTGTACAAGAGTTCGGCCGTCTTAAACACCCCACCGCCGGGTTTCCCTTTCAGCTCCCACCTATAATGCCCGATACTCAAATTATGCTTCCTGCCCCTGAAAAGTGACTGATCGCCAGATAACTGGGCGTTCAGGTCGTAAAGTTTAATTCCAAACCCCTTTTGACCTGTAATGTGAGTTCTTTTTCTCCATAGGGGAGTGGTGTAGCATATATTGATAGGCATTTTAGCCAACCACGCTCTCGGAAAGAAGCGAGTATCATACTCGATCAGCCAGTAGCGAAACGTGACAGAGAGAAATAAGATGGCGATTATATATTATAACCTTTTGATATGCTCTCTATAAATATGACTATAATGTTTAACGCATTCAGTTAGTGTAATTAAATAGTAACCAGAACATGTACTTTCTTTTCTCACCTGCCAATCCCACAATATAATACCAGAAAATATTTAATTATGGGATAAAATTAGGCATTAAAATTATATTTATATTTGTAGAGATCTCGCACAAAAACAGTTAAAATATATATTTACATCGATGAATGAAAATCGATAATGGGCTTAACAAAAAATGTTTGGCTTTACAAGGATTTCAATCTGGCTCTCTAATGTCTAACCAGACTATCCTCATTTTGGATGTTTATGTTATTTAAACTAATGAGTCATACCCTGATGTAAATACTACGATCATTTCATGTGTATGATCATTTCAATGCACAAGAATATTTTCATGATTAATTTGTTTAAGAAGTTATTTTCTTTTTGATTTTTCCTCTGAATGAAACTAATAAACTACTAAACTAACTTACAACACGTCTTAGTCAGTATTTTTAATAATAAACGCGAAGTAGATTTCAATAATCATTTCAGCCAAAAAATATTATACAATGTTTATCGTTCACATAAGTCAAAAAGTTTTTTTTACTTGTTTGAATTTACTTATTGTTCTATTTACCTAAATCTTTTCTGATTCTAAATTACTTCTCCGTTTAAATTTTACCTAATTCCTAAAAAACAGAAACGTTTAAGTCACAATAAATGCGTCGGTGGACGGATAATATGTCTTTCGAGTATATGAGTAAATTTTTGCAGGCCTCTCCCGAAAGCAGGCTATTAAATAGATGTCATATTCGTTTTGCGATTTTTCATTACATACGTCATAATAAAATTATGCCATAGAGTATAAAATGAAAGGATTAACACACATCAAACGCCAACGTCGGCTACACCTCTAGTAATTGTAGGAAACAAATATCTTGTATACGAGAATATTAAAGAACTCCAAAAACACTTATTATTATTTATTATTTTACACTATCTGCACAAAATGTTTACAAAGGCGGACTTTATGCCGGGGGCATTATCTACCAGTTAACCTTAAAGTGAGAAAAATTAAATTATAACGATAGTAATAGTTAATAATAATTAAATAAAATAATCTACATTATTTAGCTGTAAACTTAAATAAACGTAAAATTATTCATATTTTAATTTAAAAATATATAATTAATGTCGGGAAAACTCATCAGACGATTTTTTCTAAAAATGTTCAGGGGCTTTTCTTTTAAAAATTAATCGGTTTTTAGCTATCCTGACTTCCGGAGGCAACGCATTTCACAGAAGAATGGACTAGACGAAAAAAGAAGAATTCATAAAATGGGATCGATGAAGAGGACATAAAATAAGGTAATTCTGAGTCGAGCGAAGATTTTTGCTCTTGACAAAACTAAGATATTGAAAATAGGAAGATAAGTCACTCGGAGTGAAAAAAGAATGAAGTAATGAATAAATCGTTCTTAAAGCTTTCGGAGTGCGAAGTTGACGTATGGGTAACCACTGTGGTAATGAACAATAGTAAGATACATGGGTATACCTTTGGAGATTAAAGATGAATAGAAAGCATTTATTGAGAGGTCGATCAAGTTTATTGAGGTGATATGCATTTAGGTCAAAGTAGCTCACATTACCATAGTCAATTATCGGGAATATTAAGGTTCTGTACCGTTATTCGAAGCCTAAATTATTTGAGAGAAGCATTTCCGTTTCCGTTTCGTGTGTCGATCATGAAATCTACATCATACTACGTCACTTTCGTCTATCCCCTCTACTTTTGACCAGGCGAGCAAGTGAGGTGAGTGCTGAACGATTTCGAGTCATTGGCGTTTCGTTTTCTATAATGTTCAGTCGTACCAAAGAATCGGCCTACTTAGTGAGTTTAATAAAAGTTTTGAAATTAACTAACGGTGTTACCGTTCGTAATTAATTATAAGTTTGTTGTTACAATAGCTAGGTCACTTCTTTTAGTATGGATTCGGAAGGATTAAGTTCTTCGTCTTTTTCTTCCGAGGGCGAATTCGCTCAGAGTACTAAGAAAAAGGGTACGGAGACTGAAAAGGCGGAACGTGCCACAAAACGACGAAAATACAGTGATGCATTGAGATGTCTATCGGAACAGGTTGGTAATATTATGAATATTTTAACAAATAATTACGACACTTTCCAACCGTCGTACCAATCTAAACCCTTCAATGATAGGGTCGATACTAACGTAAGCCACGAGTTATATCGTGAAGCGGAGGAAGGCCCTTCTACATCTGGCGAAATGAGGACCTCTCATATAAACCTGCGCATTACAACTGCTTAAATAACCTGCCATGCCAAAAACTCCTGAAGATCTGTTAGCCACATTAAGATCTATACAACATTTTGATTCAGAGGACTGGTCCAATGTTAGATATGCTGACGTCCAAAAACAGTACTGTTCCTTTCAGGGATTCACCGACCTGGAAGCTAATGAGGAACACAAACCTTACGATAGATATGGTAACCTCAGTCTTTGTGAGCGTGGGTTCGCAACCTTAACACAAGCTTTAGTAAAACAGATGCAAGCTGCTCAGAGCATCTTGGAATTATTCGTATCGTAGTCAAACACTGCTAGTTTATCCCCGGAATTCAAAAAAAGTACACAACTTTTTTTGGAAGGTGACTTTCAAAAAAATTCAAACGATGCTTTACGAATAGCATGTGGTCATCGAGCAGATCTAATACAACAAAGGCGTGATAGTATTTTAAGGTCCTTTAACTGATCTTAAAATTTACTTATTTTACCTTAAAACTGACCTATAAATATTTTAAGGCATCTCTTCCGAAAATACCACCAACCTGCGAACATATTTTTTGATAAAACGTTATTATCGGCGGCCTTTGAAAAAAATGGCGGTATTGTAAAAACTATGTGGCCGCTCCGTGTGCCAAATAATAAACCTGCGCAAGCAGGCGTTTCCGTTCACACAGATCGAAATAACAAAGGGTCCTCGCAGCGTTCAAACGATTTTTCTTATTGCCATAAACCTAGTATCCCGCGTAGGGACTATCCGCAAAAACGGAAATATTGACAAACTCCGAGCGGGTCAGCTTGCGTAATTCATAAACCAGTGGAAAATATTGAAAACACCTCCAGTTCTTATAAAAATCATACAAGGTCTACGAGTCCCTTTTCATCGCAAGCCCCCGTTATACATACCAAAGAGAACACAAAATGTAACCTCTCCATCAGAGGAAATGGAAACAGGCGTGATCGAAATGCTGAAAATGGGTGTTCTAGAACCAGCTATACCTACTCCCAGCTTTATTTCCCCTCTATTTTTGACACCAAAAAAGCTACGGTTCGCTACGTCGGATATTCAATTTGAAAAACCTCAACCAATTTTTACTTGTAAGTAAGTCTCGCCTAATACACATTCACAGAGTCCCCGATTTTCTACTAGCATCGAATACCTATCGAATGCTTATTTATCCCTCTGTCCCTGTAGCCGAAACCCAGAGACGTTTCTTGCGCCTGTTGTCCAAAGGGCGCCTACTCCAAATGACATGGCACCCTTTTTTCTCGCGTGTGCAAAGAAGATTTCCGAGTCACTCACAAATTAGGTTACGCAGATACTCAGGGAATGAGGAATAAGAATTATTGTATACTTGGACGATTTTTTAATGTCAAACCAGGACCCTCAGACTAGAAAACCAAGTTCGCGACGTAGTAATGACCCTTCAACTTTTTGAGTCCCTTGAGGACGCCTGTACCATCGGAATCTTCTAAAACATCTACACACCCTATTACTTCAAAATCCGAATCGACGCTTTCCAATACCAGAGTTAGCTGTAAGAGAAACAAAATGGTGTTTTCACAGTGTAAGCAGAATCTGTAATTCATTACCCACCTGTATTCCATTACTAAGTAACAGACGCATCGGAACTTGCCTGGGGGCACAACTGGACAACATCAAATTGTCAGGTCAATAGACTCCCTTGGAGTCAAGACTCCATTGCAATCAAAGAGAAATGCTAGCAGTCTTGTACGCCTTAAAATATCACTGTCATCACCTACAAATATCAACGGTAATGATTCAGAGCGATAATACTTCTGTGGTTTCATACTTAAGACACGAGGGGGGAACGAAGTCCCGGGCCTTGACAGAACTGACACACAATTTTTTTACCTTTGAGATCTTTACTACATACAAATAGATGTTCATCATTTGCCAGGTCGCTTCAATTGCGACGCAGACAGGCTACCACGATTGTCTTTAATTGAAGTTCGTCCAGAGTGGCACCTGCTACCTCAAATCACAGATTTGATTTTTGTAAAATGGGGCAAGCCCGCTATCGACCTATTTGCGTCGAAAAAAGCTCATGTGGTCCCGAGCTATGGAACCTTAGACATAACGGACTACGAAGCCCAAATTCACGATGCATTCATTCAGAGATGGAACTACGATAAGGCTTAGCTATTTCCCCCACCATTCCTAATGCCTCGGGTGTTGGCTCATCTCAATACGGCGACCGGTACTTATCTAGTAGTGACTCCGCGCTGGCCGAAAGTTTTTTGGAGACCCAACCTCAAAAACAGGGCATTAGCAGCACCATTTACAATCCAGAACTTGGACAAAGTACTTATAGACGTATCGACGGGGAGGCCTCCGCCGGACGTTCATAATATTACTTTAGAAATCTGGAAATGTGGGGCTGGACAGAGGGTTTGAAATTGTGGTCACAAGAACAAAAATAATTTTTAAAACGTAGCTGGAGAGAATCTTCTTTAAGGACCTGTAAACCGGCTTGCCAAAGGTGGTGTTTTTGGTCACGACAAAACAAAGTAAGTACGATTCAACCCTCTGGTCCAGATTTAGCGCGATTTCTAATAGACTTATCGCAAAAAGAGAATTTATCCTATAATACTATTCTGGTATATAAATCAGTTGTGGTGACTCTTTGGGAGCACAATTACTTTCAGATACTGTAGTAAAGCATGCCCTTAATGCTAATTCACTAAAAAGCCCCAAAACTACAAAAGCACCCATATGGAATACTGATACCTTGGCCTTATGGTTACAAAATAATAGTCCTAATGAGAGTAGCCTCTATGAATGTTCACAGAAAGCAGCTACCTTGTTACTACAATGTTCAGGTCGCCGGGTTCATGACCTTTCCCTCCTAGATATAAGCCCCGAAAACTATATTATTAGCGAGAGATCTAGTATTCTGGCCGATTCCAGCAATAATCAGCAATCCGGGTGGCGTTTACTTGAAAACCCTAACCATCGATCTTTAGATCCTACATATTGGATCAAACGAATATTAACTTTATCCGCAGACGTAAAAAATATAAGAGTAACAGCTTATTTCTGACTATTAGTGGATCTCCATAAGCAGCAACTCGGATGGTTATTGGGACTTGGATTAAGAAAATCCTTATGCAAGCATGTAATACAAGCCAGTCCTGGAAGTATTAGACCCGCAGTTGCCTCTAAAAGTTGGTTTCAGAACTGTAGTGTGCAGGAAATTCTAGCCCGCGGAAACTAGCCATCAGAAAATACTAAAGTTTTACTGCCGTAAAATCAAAGAAACAGATCACCAGTCGCATACTACTGTAACTGATTGTTTAGTACCGATCCATGGGTAAGAAAACCATGGTTCCTATGTAATTCGCATTATTTATTTTTACTCATTGAGCCATTTAG
>JAOCPS010241070.1:0-13594 GCA_025505425.1 Graphium colonna | reverse complement strand
AGGTATTTATTGATCATGGAAACCAACACAGTCTGTAGTTCTAACTTTCGATGGACAGCAGGCAGGTGACCCCCCACGTCGTACGAGAGCGAATGAAAATCTCAGTGCAATAGATCTTTCTCTTTGCTTGCCAGAATTAGCATCATCTATGTCATGGCGTCCTCTGGCAACTTAATTTGGAAGTGACCACTTTCCTTTCCTAATGACAGTTCCTATTAAAAATAGTTATATTAATAAGAAAAAAGAAATCCACGATTGAAGTATAGATTGAACAATGCTAATTGGGATAAATTTAAAGCAAAGGTTGAAGTCTGCATTAAAGATCTACCTGAAATTCATGCAGGTAATGAGGAGTCTTGTTCTGAACATCTGGCTCAAATATTAATTGAAACTGCTGTTGATACTTTTCTGCATAAATCCACTAATTGTTCAAAATTTCCATTTCCACCGTAGTGGGATAAAGAATCTGACGAAGACACTGTCAAAGTAAGGAAGCTTATGAAAAGAATTTACGCGGATGATATGTCCCATATTCTTATTGAAAACCTTTTCAAACTATTCATCTTACCCGATCATTTCTTAAAACAAAAAAACAAGAACGTTGGAAATATTTTTGTTTATCATTATCCCCCGATACTTTTCCTAATGAAGTGTGGAAAAATATTAGACGTTTTCGATCAGCTTTCAAAAAACAATCATCCGTTATTTCTAAGGAATTAGCTCATAAATTTATTGATAATCTAGCACCGCCTACGGCTCCGAAGTAAATTGATAGGATATCGTCTTTAATCTCCCTTACAGATCACAATTATAGTTCTTTAGTAGGATCTCAATTTATGTTAGAAGAACTGAAAGGCGTTCTTTCACGTGTTAAAGATTTCGCACCGGGAATGGACGGGATCCCATATTCCTTTTTATCACACTTATCAGAAACAAGTTTAAAATATTATCTAGACCTAATAAATTCAATGTTGATATCTGGGAACATTTCTCGATCTTGGAAATCGCAAGAAATCAAGTGAGGTATCATCATATCTTTATTTTGTTCCTTGCAAAATATCGGAGAATTCAATTAAAAATCGTCTAGAATGGTATATGGAATATAACAGATTTCTATCAAATAGCCAATTCGGGTTTCGTAAGGTGAAGAACGCCATTGCCAACATTTCCATACTAACTTCAGATATCAATATCGCTTTTTTGGATAATCAACACGTTGTTGCTGTGTTTTTGACATTCGTTCAGCATAGGACAATGTGGTTATCACGATATTACAAAAGAAACTTTTCAAACTTAGTATTCCTGACGTTTTAATTAATTTTATTGTATCATTACTAGAACAAAGATATATTTTTTTTGAGCATTGATGAATCGGTCCAATTTAAACGTACTATGAGTAAATGTCTTCCTTAAGGATCGGACTTATGTCCTCTGTTATATAATATTTACACGCATGATTTAGCTGATTCATTCCACTTTGGCATTAAAATCCTTTAGTACGCGGATGATCTAGTCATATATAACATAGATGCTAGTTTAAATTCTGCTTGCAATTTTTTAAACCAAGGCCTCATTCATCTTAAGTACTGGCTGGATAACAATGGATTAGATGTTTCTGTTGATAAACGCGTCGACGTAGTCTTTGTGGGTTAGTGGTAGTTTTAATGAGAAGCAGATACCACTTCAAAATAATTCAAAATTTTTAGGTGTAATCTTGGACGGTAAAATGGCTGGTACTTTTGACGTTGAGTACATATGTACAAAATGTGTAGGTATACTTTATTTATTAAGGTGTCTTTCGGGAGTTTGGTGGGGTACTCACCCTTATTGTATGAAATTGGTCTACAATGCTTTGATTCGAAGTATTCTGGACTATGGAACGTTTTTATTGGAAAGCGGTAACGGAACCGCCCTTAAAAAATTACACCAAATCCAAGCTAAAGCTCTACTAATAGTGTTCGGGGCAATAAAATCAATCACTATTAATGCCCTTCAGGTCGAATGTGGGAATCCTCCACTCCAGATCAGAAGACAATATTTATCTGATAGATTTTTATTCCGTATAAAGCAATTCAGTAACCATCCATTAATTAACAAGTTTAAAACTTTAAACGATTGGATACGTATGCCATCATTCTGGAAAAATAGATCTATACTTTGTTTAATTATAAGTTACCGTAAATTCATTTCAATAACATAACTTCCAGTGCCTTTTGATCAAACCGCATATAAATAACAATATAGGAATCAATAAAAACGATATTGAATCAAATGTTAACTTTAGGTTTAATGTCGATAAGGATTGGCGTAATAAAATGGCCGACTCTTCGACTCTTAGTTGTGTTGGAGTTGGAATATATCACGTTCAATATAAGATTACACAAAAAATAAAGTTACCGCTCGAGTCTTCCGTATTTACTGGAAAATGCTTTGGGCTTCTAAAAGCATTAGAATATATTATATAAATGAAGCTGCCGAAATCTGTATTTTTTAATGATTAATGAGTTCTTTGCAATGTTAAGATAAATATTCTTTTTACAATAAACCATTTTCACGTGTCATTTTTGAAATCAGAAATAAATTAGCTGAATTGATACAATTTAGGTTATTTGGTGATTTTTGCTTGGATCCAAAGTCATTGTGAAATTCAGGGAAATGATAGGGCTGATAGCTTGGCAAAGGATGCAGGGCAATGTGGAGATATATATCCATACATTAGCTACTGTCATGACCTCCTGTCATTACCAAAGCGTTTTCTCTTTGAAGCATGGAATAAAGTTTAGGCAGAGACTGGATAGTATAAGTGAAGGAACTATTATAAAATTCAACCGACAATCCCAATAAAACCCTGGTTTGTTGGTGTTGATACAAATAAATTAATTATTTCCATTATTGGTTGAATGAGAATTAGACATATGTGTATTCCTAGTCATTTAGCCAGAATTGGGGTATTAAATACTGATACTTGCGAGTGTGGTGAGGGAGATGGAAATATGGACCATATATTTTTCTTTTGCCCCCTGTATGATCATTCTTCCTTCGATAACTCTTTGATTTCCTCGAATATTCTTCTTCCTACTCGTATATCCTATCTATGCATGTATCCTAAAAAATATTTTGGGAATATATCTCATTTTACAATTAGCAATAACGTAAAATTGTGACGTTTATTTATTTTTATTTTATCTATTTATATTCATATATTAATTTTGCCTAACTCTTCTGATCACCTTAAATAACGCCGTCATATCCTATTTTGTTCCGTGTATAGTTTCCCTTCCTTTAACATGACACTGGCAAATAGTTATATCTTCTTACCATATACATATTAAAAAAAAGCAACAGTCAATATCTTAATAAAACCTCTTTAAACAAATTTCTTAATTGACTGCTCAAATAGCTTACTTTTGAAAGATGATGGTGGTATTAACATCAAACGCGTCTCTACAAGGGAATATGCCATAAAATAAATACATACACACACACACATACATACTACGCAAATAACTAAAATACACTAGGCAAGACATCTATGTGTATCAGTTATTTATATCGGTAAAATTTATGTTTTTTTTTTATCGTGTGTCCAAAATAAGACAATATTGTACTGCCAAGTCAACGTATGAATCGATTTTTTGATTTTATTTAATATATTCTAAACCCGTAATTTAATGCCTTAAAACTATACTTTCGGAACATATTTTCTCGGTTATTTCGATTTTAAAAACAAACGACTAATCCGATTTTTATATAAATTTTGTAGGGCCATTGTGGAAGTATAACCAGTGTGATCTATTATATAAAAAATAATTTTTGAAATTTGTTAATAAATGACGGAGATACGCGTCAAAATATAATAATTATTTTCATTTAAATGAAAAAGCACTAAACCGATTTTGATGAATATTTTAATGGGACCATTCCGGAAGAATACCCTATAAGATTAAAAAAGATTTTTTTGTCTTATAGGGTAGAAATCGGTACATAAATGGCGGAGATATGCGCGAAAATACATAAAAAACATAAACATGAATTGAGAACGTTTCTCCTTTTCTGAAGTCGGTTTAAAACGAAATTTTTAAAAATATATACGCGTACAGTTTGAACTTAACGGGGATATGGCACGTCGCTAGGATGTGACGTGACGTCCAATTCCGCGCTCAGTTGAAAGGCAAATTAGCCTCGAGAAAACTCGGCGTACATCGCAGAGCGAAGCAGTATTTCTAGCTTAGCAAAGCGTGAATTCGGCAACACATGGAAAATAACTGTTTTCACCTTTTGTTTAATCCATCTGCTTACCAGCTGCTTCTATTTTAATATATTCCATCGAGCTATTCGAATAATCGATGATCTTTTTTTCAGAACGTCTAGATTCCTTGCCCCCATGAAGTGCAGTTTCGTCATTCAGCAATCTTGTTTTCATTTATTAGAAGAATTATTTGGATTAATACATGATCCTGTGTTAGTACACCAAAAATGTGATTTCGTTATAATTCTGTCCATGACACTTCTGTAGAATCTAGTGTAACTAGCTGTACTTTCGGACTGATACGACTTAAAAAAAGCTGGTAACACTTGGTAACTTCACAGGTGTTGCGATAGTCCATGGGCGTTACTGCTTATCATCAAGTCAAAGGTTTCATTAGCCTTTTCTCTAAGAAAAGATATGAAGGGGCGCCAATTACATGACTCGTCCAGGGCGGCTAGAGGTTTAAGGCCGGCCCTGAGAATACCAGGAGAATAATCATTATACTGTATAAAGATATGCCTATGTAAAAATCATGAAAATAGATGGCGCACTTCACATTTTTGGATTTAAAAAAAAAATAATACTAAGAAATGTATTACTAGTACAAAATTAATCTGTTATTTAAACCGTTTAGGTTTTAAGTGGTATTTTTATCTATGTAATAATTTATTAAACTATACTGGTGTGAACACAATCTATTGAATCACAACACAATAAAATTCATACATAAATCACCTATTCTTAATTTTTTTAACTCTATTTCCAGACCAATGTATTTGAAATAAGATATGTATTGTTAAAAATGTAATTAATTTAGCTTTATTATTGTAATAATTTCAAATTCTTTTCTGAAATTCTCACAGCAATTTTGTCTTACTATGCTACAAATTTTAACTTAATTTCTTTGTGCATTAACCAGGCAGTTACATTGACTAGGTTCTCGGTAATTACTCCTATTAGGATTACCCTCTTTACTAAAGGGTCCATGTGAAAATTATTGTGTAAGTTAACATGTGTGACATTTACTAAATTATAAAAAAAACATCATACTATGAGCATTGATGAGCCTCTAGTATGACTAACAATGCTTAGGATATTTAAAAAAATTATGATGTAAAAAGGCATTTAAGTTAAAAGGATTATATATAATCCTCAGAATTATATTATAAACCTTCTCATGGCTACAGTAGCCACAAATATATTTCTAGTACATAAATAAATCGGATAAAGCATGCATTGAATTTATTCTTTTTAGGATGAACTTACATTACATCATTTATCATTTATCTTTTCATTATATTTAAGCATTAATATTTTGTTTAAACTATTACCGATTACCTTGTATATGTTTATACAGGTATCTGGTACATCACTAGGGATTTCAAAGGAGAGCACTCGGTACTCAATTGTCATTTTTATGTATATGAATTAGGGGCATATTCAACCAAATTTTCCAAGATATGAATGAAGTGTGGCCACTCTTCTAGGCGAATGATCAGCTGCCTTCCATCTCACGCTGGTGGCAAGGGTGGACATGAATTATGTAATTAATTTTTTAACTTTAGATTGTTTACTCAGTAGACAATCAATATATTTTTTTGATAATATTTTTGTTCTATGTATATTTTTCCTCACTTATAGCATCTTAAATTATTAACAGTGCTCAACCCTGAATATTTCTTGTGTATCAGTTTGTCACTATACTTCTCTCTAATGGTTAGGCTGACTCAATTGAAACTTTGTGGCATGTGGAGATGTTAATATACACTAGTATAGTTTAAAAAGATTTTCAAAAAGTCAAAATACCACAAGGTATGTTTATGCATTTTTCATTAACATTTTAGAATAAGACACATTTTAAGCCTAGGACTTTATTATGATTAAATATGATTTTCTAACTTAAATACATTTATGCAGAACCTTTAATGTTTGAGATGCATTTACCTGTAATAAAAATAAAAACAATGTAAGTTTCTATTGGACATTGCTAACATAATAATAATTTCTCAAATTAATATCATGAACACTGCTAAAGGCCAAAACCCAAGTGCAGGATTTCATATCATTAGGTGTTAGGATAAAATATATTGTCTATATTTAACTGCCTCCCTTGAATAATTGTGTGGGCAGGATGATAACAAACCGGAAGTTGTGGGTTCAAATTCTTCAGAGGACAATAATTAATTTTTTATTGTTTGTTAGTTAGGTCTGGGCATTACAAACTGATCACCTAATTGCCTTAAAATCAAGATAATCCATGTGTTGGATGGAAAAAGTTGGTTCCAGACCTAGTGTCTTTAAAATTTCCTTACAACTAATCCATCCTTTCATATTCAGTTTATCCCTTTAACTTTGTGTAAAAACTGATATTCGGGCAATATTTAGTAAGAATAATGCCAACCATAAGTAATTTTGGAATAAGGCTAGAAAGTGCCTTCTTTGTTTTATTGCATATTGTTCATTAGAGGAGAAAGATAACTGGCTACCAATCAACTAATTTTGTCTCCTCTTCCTTTCCAATTATTGGTAGAATTATAATAAAGCTTAAAGATCAGAAATACCCTTGCCTCTATTCTTCTGATGATTTACCATTACATAAAAATTTGTATATTCTTAAAAAAATGGTATACTTTACTTCTTCAAAAGTTG
The DNA here is from genome assembly GCA_025505425.1 of Graphium colonna. Lineage (NCBI taxonomy): Eukaryota > Metazoa > Arthropoda > Insecta > Lepidoptera > Papilionidae > Graphium > Graphium colonna. Next base: position 6,696 of record JAOCPS010241070.1, on the reverse strand, counting down.
ATGACGTGTGATCAGGAATGGTGCTGATAGTCCAGAACCCACAAACACAATGAAATAAGCTGTTAGCTTGTAACGATTGGCAATGCCGAAAGGTAAATTCTGAAAAGAAAAATGAGATACTGGGTAGAAAAAAAGTGCAATGTGATTACAACTTGAGCAAGTGGAATGAGTTGTACTAGTCCTAACATTTCTAAAACAAATTCGTAAAAAAAAAGGTACATGTCATAAACTATAGACAGTTCCCAAGAATTACAATATGTTATTCCAAAGAGTATATGCCTGCAAGGCAAGCAATGTGACATAACTAGACACCAAATAGTATAGGTAATTAGCTTTTCCCACAGGGAATTTGGAATTGACGGATATCTAAAAAATATTTATTAGATTGTTTGATAGATGTTCCTCGTGAGTGTCATGTTAATAGTAACTTTGGCAAAATTTAAGTCAATCGGATATATAGTTTCGGATATAAAATAGGTGGATGTGTACTATTAAATAATAATAAATACAAAATAGTTTCATTTTATAACCTGACAACTAACTTAAGAATAAAACACTAGTATTATGTAATAATCAATCTAACAAAAATTTTGAATAAGGAACTTACCTCGCCAGGTACTCCACCGTGTGAGTGATTTCTAACAAAGTTTGTCATTACATTTCTGCCCAATCTATTAGACAAGCGAGATAGTGGGGTCATCATGATGATTTTTTTCTGTTAATGTTCAATTTTCAGCGTAAACTGAGGAAAATTTCGATCTACTGCAGCACTGCAGAGTAGATATTTTTTTTATGAAACTAGCTGCGTTCAAGAATATAGATTTTTTTTCCGCTGAACGCAACCAAAAGTACGTTTTAAATCTGACTGTTTTCGTTTAAATAAAAGACAATTTTTTATTGAAAATATTGCATTTTATTAAGTTTTAAAAGTAGGAAGTTTAAGTGCTAATTATTCCACTACACGAAGCCCATTGTTGAAGAAGGACTTCCCGCTGCATAATCTGAAAAAAAATATATATTCTAATATTTTTTTAACATACTAATAACAAGTTTAGTTTCACAAAACCTGTTACAAAAAGGGACCTCAAATGCATTAAAGGTGTACTTACAAATATATCTTATCTTTTATTTTGATTTAAAAAATAAACTACTAATTCGATTTTTATAAAAATTTTGATCAGATCATTGTAGAAGCATCCTATCATATAAAAAAAATATTTTTCAAATTGGGTCATATGTTGCGGAGATATGTGCAAGTACTTCTGAATTTTGTTATTTTTATTTAAAAAACTAAATAATGAACCGATTTTAGAGACTATCTACAAAGAACGCTCTATCATATACAAAAAAATTAAAATTGGTTTATAAATGACGGAGATACGCGCAAAAATACATAAAATTAATTTTGTGATTTTCATTTATAAGTTAAAACAGATTTTCCTGGAAATTTTATAGAACCATTGCGGATAAGATAAAAAAGGAATTTTCAAAATCTGTTCATAAATGGCGGAGATATGCGCGAATGTACATAAAAAAATATAAACATTCGAATTGAGAACCTTCCTCTTTTTTGAAGTCGGTTAAAATATGTAATCTTGTTACCATAATATCGAGTTAAACAACTTATATATAAAACTTTCTATATATAACTTTAATAAAATGAGGACTGTCACATAAAGTCACCACAGACGGGGCGTGTCGGAAATTTGCAATAGTTTGTAAAAGAAGTTTACAAAAAGAGCTCAAAAGTTTTATAATAATATTCGGGATTTGGCTAAAGAAATAAAAACTCTGCCCGTCGCTTATGAATAAGTCCTTTAAAGTACAATGTACGTTAATTGCCAAATACTTTTGTTCGGGATTTGATTTTTAAAACGATAGGTTTGTAGCGCTTTTTAAACTACGTATCCCCACACTCCTTCCCTCTTTTACATTGTCATGTAAATTTACTTTTTAAAACTTTAATTTTAAATTTGATTAATATTCAAATTACATATTGGCATTTTTTACTTCAAACTACTAGAAGTTCATTGCTTTACATATGCTAGTATGTGTTGACCTGAAATAGGACTAATTCCCATGCTATTTTATCACCACACTCAAATTTTATTCAAAAATTTTGCTGAGAAATTTCTATATTTTTGTATTGCAACTAATATATTGTAAGTAAAAGTAAACAACATTATATATATTTTTTGAACATCGTTCATTTCTTTATGTTCAAATGTAAATCGTCCATTGATCGTGGTCTGCCTTTTAGTGACCCCTGTTATGTAACATGATTTCGAACAAAAATTATTCCCGCCGAGTTCCTTACGCTGATTCTTCTCGGGTCAGTAGCTTTCTTCTCGAATCGGTAGTAGTATACTTGACTAACGATAATTAAGAGTAATTATTTCAATATTAAATAAAGTTTTGTGACTTTGACCTAAACGAGCGGCCTCAATAGCAGATAAGTACAGAGATAGCCATATGTGAATTCATCTCGCGTTAAACGTTTTTAGGACCATTTCTAACATTGAGTTTCCTTATAGTGAAAATCGATTCGATAAAAGGAATATGAATAGCCATCTGAACCTCAATTACAAATGCTTTACGATTCTTCTTAGGATGTATCTTTGGTACTACATATCAACCTTTCTTTGGAGGGTTATAATTGCTTCACTATCTCCGCGAACTGAATGCTTCCTTTGTAGAATTTTGTCTATGGTGGCCAATCTATTCGACATCGACCAACTGCGTGAAATATATTACATTGCTCAATTGCATGAAGCAATTGAGCAATGTAATATATCAGAGAGCAGGCTTGAGATTATAGGAACATTCTTTGTTCCTATAATCTCAAGCCTGATGAAACGGATATTCGATACAACCGGAAAAAACATTAAGTGTGATACCGACTTTTAAATACGTACCCATCTGATGCAAGGATCATTTTTGCCGTAAGCTAGATAACTAGGATATATCAAACACAAGTACTTTTTTAACCCTATTCATTTCGAACCACGACCCCTGCTTTGTAAATTAAAAGTATATACCCCATCTTGGAGACATTTTAGTCATATTTTTATTCTATTAGAATCTAAAGTTAAATCTTAAAACGTAAACTTAAAAAAAACTGTATAATATAAAATTCACTGTCTCCGATTTTTGTCAGTTACTTTGTATCACTTCGCATTATTTAGTTTTAACTGCATTGCTGAAATTTTAGTTTCTTTAATAAAGTTTTCTTCGTAAACGGTTTTTGGGTTAGTTTATCCGTGGATAGAAAATATTTTTGCGCGACAGTAAATACAATTGTGAACTTCGCTATCTAAAAATGTTACTACTTTTGTACGTTGTTAATTATTATTCTATTTAAGCATAATAAAACAATTCTTTTCATTTCCATGAAAACTCTCATTGCATTCGTATTTGGTTTGAATTTATTTTTGTGACAAACATTTTACATAATATCGGTAATTATTAGTTTCTCTGTTACTAACCTGGTTCACTTCTTTTTAAGTTGATGCACGACAATGACGAAAGGTGCTGCTATGCCAGTTGCCACGAACCAAAACATGTGAAAGGTAACCCAAGTTCTGTTGTGGATATTAAATGGTAAATTCTGGAAATTAAAACAGATAAACTTTATAAACGGAGATATAATTGGGCTTACAGAAATAATTTGCTTTTTGTCAGATATTCATCGATTTGTCATGAATTTCATGATATTTATGGAAATAAAAGTCTATTCTTGTATAACTTATAAGGACGATTACGTAATTGTCAACGGCTACGTTACCTCTCCTGGTACTCCACCATGTGAACCGTTTCTAATAAAATTTCTAACAACATTTCTTCCCAGTTTATTTGAAATCGTTGAAATAGTTCCCAACATTTTTATTTTTAATAAGGTACTGCAGTGAGGGTCCAGGTAAGTATTGAAAGATAAGATAAAGATTTTAACTGTTACGATCGATACGACGGGTTGGTCACTGATAAGAGAGTCGAACATGGAATCAATGTATTGAAAATGGTTATTGTAATATTAAACTAAAAATAGAAAAAAAAAAATAAAACTAAAATAATCTACACTTGAATAAAATTAACTAGATCCATAATATTTTTTTTACAATGAAAGTAACATTTATTTGTATCCGTTACTGAAATTGTAACTGGATTCAATTTTGTTTAACTTAAAAGAAAAGGTTTAAACTATAGTAGAATATTCAATGGATAAAGAAAACTAGTAAGATGTTTAAAGTAGACCCTGGCATATACAAACATTTACTTAATAAATAAAAATAAAATAACTGATATTGCTGGCAACAATTTACTATTTTAACTATTTTATTTTAACATGTTGTTTTCGATAAAGAAGATAGATAGCGGGGGCATAAGTTTACCGCTTACACCAAGATTAATTGTCTTTTTATATTGATGATAGTATCATATGTAAAGTGTTTGACACAATTTACCAGCCCCGGCCTCCACCTATCACGATAGTTACAGTATATCGGTACAGGAGTTTCAAAAACTGAATAAAGAAATATTTTTATTCAAAAGTAAAGTTTATTTATATGAAATTATAAATAAATATGAATTTTTACCCACGATATGTGATGTGCGGGCGGGGTGCTTTAAAAAACCTACTCTATTTTTAATATCTATCTTTAACAATATAAAGAGAAAAAGAATTTTATAAATCTATCGCGTAAGAGTGATAACCAGTATTATATTCAGCATTTTTGAGGTGAAACATAACATACTCTCACAACTTTGCTCTACTATCACAAAGTTGGCATAAAATGAAGTATGCATGACTTTCTGGGTTGCCGGATGACATTTACTTTCCTCTTCCTTTCCCACTCCTTCCCCTTCTAAATGCGAAATAAATTCCCGACTCTTCCTATCTAATAAAAATGTTTTATCCAAGTTCCTAGGTTGGCAACGCACACGCGAATGATTTGTGTACCCATAGGCGACGGATACATTTTTACATCAGGTGAACCGACTGCTCGTATGTCATCCTTTCCATAAAAAGCATATTATTTTTTCATACTTATGGCATCGAAGTTCTGTACGCAATCTTTACCACCTTTGCACAACGTTGATGACTAATTGTTTCACATCTCTGACGAGAAATGTTCTCTCCACTCTTTGCTTGTCAAACTCGTCTTTGAACAAAGGGGCGAACACAGCGACCATCCCGCGATGTGAGTACGCTTTTACCTGAGTGCTTCTTTCCTGTGTACATACATTTAGCTGGCTGGATAGAATTTCCTCATGTCCTAATCGGCACCGGTTTTACCGTGTCTTTTGTGGCACTCTTGTTGCCGCAGTCTCGATCGAAATACGACATCTCAAGTGATCTGCAGTTCCGCAGTCGCTAGGAAAGCAAAAACAAATTGGCTTTCAAAAAACATGGCGCCTTTAGCAAATCAAAGCAGTATTATCTGCGCACCCCGTGGGACACAGTGCAGGGCTTCGCCGCTCACCTACTTTCGACCCATCTCCGTGGCCCCACATCCACCAGCGGTGCGGTCCCGCCTAGTTGCGGAGGATATTCAGAGTGGTCTTTGATCTATCAACACATATCTTTCTCCTCGACTCCACCTTAGTAGCAGAGCACAGGGGACACCAAGAAACATATTCCTACCTAAGTGAAACGCTTGCTAGTTTGCTAGGGGCAGTAAATGCATAGCTTGCCAGGGGTACCTAGGCATTTAAGACTGGCCCGGTGTATCATTCATAGTAGTTCCTGAGTAATAATAATCTTCAATATATTAGGTCGCTGCTAACAATTATCACTTTTGGATCTAAAAAACGAAAATCTTTCTAACATTTGATAACAGCTAGCCCAGCGTATTTAATGTACACCAAACAACTATTGACTATAAACCTGTGTCGCCACTAATTTGAATGGTATTTAAATAAAAAATCTTACGAATTTTCAGGAAATTTCTTAAAATATATATCACTGATAAAAAAAATACCGGCAGGTAGTTAACTAAATCTTTCGCTGATTCTAGGTATAAAGCATTCTATTCCATCCCTTGGTGTCCGTATTGGCCCCTATAAATCTTAGTTCGGGGCTCCTGCAAATTGTTTGATGATTGTAAGCACGCGTACATCTGGTTTGGGCCGCGGTAGCAACGCTTTGCCATATGAACACCAGTGCCCTTAGTCTCTGAGAAAAATACGCTTTATTTGAGTACTGTGATTATTTCCTAGTCAGTGTGCGAGTGATAAATGAAGCCATGGCAAGAGATCGTTGGTTTTGGCGTGCCAATATCTTGCTAGCTATCTGTTGGGAATGCATAGCACCGCTTACCCTGTTATTACCACCGCTGTTACCCAAGTTGGAAATAGCTGAGTCACCAGAGACTAGGAGCCGCGGTTTCGTCGTTCTATTTTTTCTTGGGAATGTAGTATAATTGCCATGTTTAGCAGGCAGATTGACTATAACTAACAAAAGAAGGCACGTCCAGCTTGCAGTTACAGAACTCCCGAAGAAGCAACGTGTCGTCGTGCCCCACCTTCTGCAACTGCCCACCGCCTCTTGATTGGTATAGCACTTATTAATATTTTGACATTACTGACTGTCTGTAAAGTAAAAAATAAGAAATGTCAATTTACACACACACACACGCACGCACGCACGCACGCACGCACGCACGCACGCACGCACGCACGCACGCACGCACGCACGCA
>JAOCPS010240961.1:0-13594 GCA_025505425.1 Graphium colonna | reverse complement strand
GGATTCTCCAGAACTTCTGGTACCCCCCTGGGGTAACAGTTCTTTCTTTACCGCTATCATTTGGGGGAGGGGAGGGGAGAATGGGCAACCGGCCACCTGCACTCACCGGCCTAATGCAGGAGCTCTCAAGGAAGGAGCTCCTATTTCACGCCTATGTTCTGTGAGGTCGTGGTACTTACCCGGTTTGAACCGTACCCTCGGCAGCACCATAAAGCTGCTGCTGGTTCTACCAACAAGGATGTGTTCTAGCACGCACACTGTTTGTTTTATACTTTTCGGTTGTAGTCAAGGAAGTCTTACAAACTATTTATCTCTGAAGCAGGTCTATAGACTTCGTTATCTAGAGGGCACTATTACATCTAAGTGTGACCTTGATGCAGAGATTAACAGCAAGATTGGTGTAGCATCTGCTGGAAAGGTGAGTACCAAGGTTTTCTGCTCATACAACCTTAAGTTAGCAACTAAGGTGTCAACTTTCATGGCTATTGTGTTGCCAAATCTACTGTGTATCTCTAGGACGTGGTGTGTGTATCGTCACCACTTACTCACTTTAGATCGTTTTCATCTTAAACGACTGCGTATCATCATGAAGATCAGATGGTCCGATAGAGTGTGAAATACCGAAATTTTGCGACGAGCCAATGTCGGTGACATTGAGGCCTACTTAATGCATTGGCAGCTTTGGTGGTGTGATCGCGTAACACGTATGGCGGAGGAGAGAGTGGCGAAGCGCATCATATATTCTGAACTAGAAGAGGGCTAGCGAAAACATGGTGGACAGCTCCTTTGCTATAAAGACGTTCAGAAACGACATGAAAAGATGCAATATAGAGCCCTCTCAGTAGCAGTTCAGCGCCCAGAATGACGAGAGACTGTAAAAAGGCGAGTCTATAAATTTGAGAACCATCGTAAAGTCGATCTTGATGCTAAACGCGATGGACTAAAAGCCCGTCCTCCCACCGCCATCAACTGTAATTACTACAACGGCATCCTCACGTGCTCTTATTGTGCGCGAGGATTTGTTGCGAAAATCGGCTATATAAGCCATCTCCGAGCGCAGGAGCGCTGAACCAACTATAAGTAGAAGTGAACGCCACGGCCGAAATCGGTCGGAAATATCATTTACAATACTGTAAAATGGGGTAAAAAAAAATTTCGGAAATTATTCCAATGCCTATTTTAAATATCTACAACGTTGTAAATAATGCTCAGATCTTTTTTAAAGACGGCAATCTTATATATTTGATGGTATCATTTATTGGGTAACAAATATACCTCAATCTATTTAAAAACGTACGTTGAAAATTTATGTGCGAAAACAGTAAAATTATCGTTCCAAAAACTTTGTTTGTAAACTGTGTTAGTCACTTTTTTGCAAATTGAGCTATTTATACACATAAGTTATTTATCTAGATATTAGAATATTTAAAATTTATGTTGTATTTATTTCTCTAATTAGGCAAATTTACATAAAATCAGTGGTTTAAAAATCCATTTAAAACTGGATGAATAGTATTACTAAAGGGGTTAATAGGCACGAAGGTAAGGGTTAATAGAAATAATAAGAGGGTGAATAGAAACGTAAAGTGTTAACATAAATGGGTGTGGGGTGAATAGATTTCAATGGTCTAGGGTTGTCAATACTGATTATCTCAAGTTATCAGCTAATAAATAAAAATTAAAAGCGAAATTACGTATATTTTATTAGTTTATATGGATTGAGCTACATAATATTTTCTTCTTTTATAGATTTGAGCAAACACAAAACACAAGAATTACATTCCAGATCTATTACAAAGCAGTACTTGAAATAGTTGTCATGTCAATACAAGGTATAGTAAAATATCCAAAAAAAAAAAATAATGTACACAAATTAATTCTATACTAACACATTACATACGATGAAACCACATGATAGGCAGATAGTATTAGGAGTTGAAGCAGAAGAATATATTAGTGACAAGTTTATTTTCACAGAAAATTACAAAAACCCACTTCAAACGCCTTAAAAGTGTATTTTCGAAACATATCTTTTCCGTTATTTTTGATTTTAAAAACAAACTCCTACTTCGATTTTTTTAAAAAATTTTGGAAGTTCCATTAGATAAAAAAATATTTTTTCAAATCAGTTCATGCCTTGCAGAGATATGTGCGAACATTTCTATTTTTTTTGATTTTTATTTAAAAAACAAACCGACTATACTAGAATATTAGAATGGCTAGAATCTATGAAGAATGTTCTATCACATAAAAAAATAATTTCTGAAATTGTTTTATAAATGACGGAGATATGCACTAAAATACAAAAATTCAAATTTGTTATTTAGATTTCAAAGAAAAACTACTAAACAAATTTTCCTGAAAATTTTATGGAACCATAACGGAAGAATACTCTATAAGACGAAAAACAATTTTCAAAGTCGGTTCATAAATGGCGGAGATATAACGAGCGTACATAAAAAAAAATATAAACATTTCAATTGAGAACATGCCGCCTTTTTTGAAGTAAGATAAATATTTAAAAAGTGTGTCGACTGGGGTTATACTATGTATACTATTGATTAAAGATATAAAACAAGAATGTATTTGGATAAATTACGAGTAATTCATAGAAAATTAAAAAAAAACATGCCATGTCCGGTTTTTGTGCAAGGTTTTATGAAAAGAATGAGAGCTAAGATATCATCAGAAAATACAAAGAGTACAATATAGAATAATTATATTTCAATTAAAGACTGATTATTACAGAGATTTAAAAATTGATATAACGTTTTTTTTATTTTAATAGACTATAAGAACTTTCTTGTGGTTGCACATTAACTATATAAAAGAAGGAACCCATGCCTAACAATGTTTAATAAATTTAAATTTACAGTGACAACCTTTCTATTTCTTTTCCTTTGATCCCTGTCTCGTTTCTATTAACCCCCATATCGCTAAAAAAATTGACACGTTTTTAAAGATTTTAAGAAAACCAATGAATTTATTTACTAATAAATAGCTAATATTAAGATATTACGTCCTCGAATTGCGTAAAAAAAATCCATAAATATCTGTGTGCAATCCGAAAAAGTTTCAAATTGTATCTATTCTTTCTATTTTACCATAGCAATTTTAGCACAGTCGATTTTTGACTATTTTAGGGTTTTTGATAACTATTTTCTCTTTATTCTCGGGTAACCGCGCGTATTTGCGGATCGTAAGTTCGTTTTAAAACAAGAGTTCGAATAATGGATTAAATTAAATGAATTGCATACAAAAAAACCGGCCAAGAGCGTGGTGGGCACTCACATGAAAGGGTTCCGTAGCCATCCGATGGTCCGTCCGACCGCTTGACAAAATAAACACGTACAAATTTCAAGTTGCGGTCGACTCTAGTTTGTCGACTTGTATTTAAGTAACTATGTATGACATCGAGTCCGCTATAGTTTTCCTAGAAAGTCTTACTTCTAGATATTTGCACTTTTTTTTCAGAATTATTGTATAATATTTCATAAGTTAAGGGCGCTCTAATTTCTATATTTGTATTAAGATATCTCGAGACTAAAAACCAACTTTTGGATCTTCAATATACTTCTTTCCAACTTTCGTGACAATCGGTGCAGAAACGGAGAAGCATGAACCCGGGCGGACAGACATGGCGAAACTATAAGGGACTACGGAACCCTAAAAACGATTCTGTTATCCAAAAAACGGAACTGGATGTGTGCGCTTTGCGGTATATTTATTTTGTATAAAAGCAGCGCATTCGGTCAGGAATGTGTTCGGGTAAATTAGGTCGGAATATGTTCATGTCTCAAAAATCGTTGGCAGGCAACCCAAAATGCAAGGGTATTCACATATAAACAAATAGTTTATTTTGGTACTACGTAGGTAGTTAACAAAATTATACATAGTAACAAAATATAACGTAGTGATTACTTGCTCAGTGGTAGTTAACATTAATTGTTATTCAATGGTTTTAAGTTTTACATTTTACAGTTTAAAGATTTCATTGTTTCACTGGATTCACAATCAGTTTACATTTTATGAACTGTGAGTACTGATTAACTTTTTAATAAATAAAGTTGTTTATGACACTGGGTTTATATTACTGGCGTAAACGATAATACTATTAAAGTAAAAATAACTCGGTAACTCATGGTCTTATTAAATTTGTAGGGTTTAAGTGAGTTTAATTTTTTAAGAAAAGTTCCTAAGAAAATTAAACTCACTTATGCGTATACTTTAACTACATTATAATAATTGAATTACTGTTGTTAAATGTGGCTACAGGATGGAAATAGCTTTTAAATTTCATTATTTATATGTATTAATAATAAACTTATTATTTTCACATTATATCAATTTTACGAATTGAGTCAAACTTTGTAAGTATTATTGAAGCGAGAAAGAAATAGTTCATTAAAATAGAAGAAAATTTCTACTTAAAATAAACTGAGATCGCTGCGATCACAATTCTATTTCGTGAATTCTTTTTTGTGGTTAGGTGGTAATTCATTTCGAGGTTAGGTGCATTTTTTTTAGTTTTACACATAATCTTCTATTTTAAAAATCTGTATATGCGTTAAATTGATCACATATTTCAACTAATTGAAAATATTTCCTATATATAATATTTACAGATGTCGCGATTGGATGCCAAAAATGGTGGATCTCCATACAAATTACAAAATTTATATTTTTTTTCTCGAAAAAAGCGTTGCCTAGAAATTTCGCTATACACGGGTTTAATAAATTAATTTTCTCAATCAATTAAAAATATTGGCATACCAAATTTTTTTTACATTGAACTTTGCTTATGCACCTATTCTGCAAAATTACCAAATTTATTCTTATCATAATATTATATTCAATGTCAGCAGAAGATTATTATAATATCAATAAATTTTTATAAGAAGACAATTGCAGATAATTAAAAATACCTCCAACTGCTTAATTTAGTGGAATGAATACAAGCCTTATATCAATTTTGTGACGATTTAAATTTCTTTAATAGAAAATCAATTAAGCATTTTATTGTTCAATACTTTTAGCACATGATTTAGCTTAACAACTTATTTGAAATGTAACAAAGTATTCATAATCTGTACAAAGTATCCATATATTCTTTATTATTTTGAAATTAATAGATGACTGTTTATATTTCTTACTTATATACTGGAACTCATACATGCAATAATGTGCACTGAAGTGTTAAAATTGTCATGGGAAATGGTTAACTTATAAAAAGTACTATGATATTCAATGTACAAGCTTAATTATATTTTAAATACTTGCTATTTTTTTTTATGGAAAGGAAGACAAACAAAGAGACAGTTCACCTGATGGTAAGTGATCCTCTCGCCCATAGACACATGCAACATCCAGACATTGTGAGTGTGTTGTGAACTTGGGAAATATAGAATGGGTTTATTGTAAAGGATGGAAGGGGATTAAGGATTTGGAGCAAAAAGGAATGGGAAAAGAGTAGGGTAGACATATATCATTTAAATATTTCTTTTTCTAATCTTTAACAATTCAAGAAAAAATATTTTGTGTATGCATTTGATCTTAATAGATTGTGTTGACGTGAAATATAATAATATAATAATAAAAATCATTGAAATAAAATAATATTGCAAAAATGTGTAAAATAACTTTGTATATTATTAATAACAAAAATGAAGAATAATTTTTCAATTGATAATTGTTTCAATTTTGGGTGTTTGTGCATATGGAACTTATGTATGTATGTAAATCATTCTTGCAGTACAACCTATAAAATATTATATTGAGAGCATCATCTTAAAAAAAAATTTTTCATCTTGACTATGTTTCCATGGTAACAAAAAAAAATTAAGAGGTTTATTTTGTATGAAAAAGTTGTTGCCTCAAGTTTTACTCATAAACTTAGGCAATACTTATACAATGCTTATACCCAAAACCAAATTTTACTTAGTATTATCAGCACCAATTGACATGTAGATATGATAGTCCAATATCTCAGAGCTGCCAGGGATTAATCAATCTACAGGTAACAGGTGCTAAATGACTGAAAACACTTAATCACTTATTTTAAATTGTCATGGTTGATATTTAGATATATTTTTAAGAATATTCTCTATATTGTTAAAATATTGTAATCAATGTTAAGACCCCTCCCACTGGTAGTAACTCAAACATGATCCCTCTGTACAGGGTGACTGGTGAATCACTTATGATATTAAAGTAGAAGACTCTGTATTCAATTGGCAGCTTACTTATGTAATAAATTTAGGTCCTTAATTTTCAGGCAAATTTTTCAATAAAGATATAAAGTATTGTTACAAGGCGCAGTGTCGTCGACCGTCTGAACCCCCCTCGCCACTTAGGTTACGCCGTATCTGCTGAGATGACATAAATTGTGTAATATTTTTTTTACTCAGAAGTACATCAATATTTATTTTAATAATATTTTTTTTTTCATTTATGATCCCTACATATAATGTCTTCGAATATTGAGCATGGTGACTCACCAGTCACCTGTATAGTATTCAGGAAACTATTTCAATAGTTCCTGTGAAGAGCCATACTAATTCTAAGCCAAAAATTAGCTATATTTAACCAAAATGTGTCAATGAGTGTGAGTGCGGTCACACTCATTAAGCCATTCATGCCAAGCCATATAACGGTAGAGTAGCCATATAATAGTAGACTTCATGCTATTTGTATGTCGCATGTTATTTGTTTTTTATTAAGCAATATTTACTGTCTTATTAATATAATGAAATAAAAAAAAAATTATCAATGAACTTTCTTTTATACTTCTCAGGTTTAGGACTGCCTGTGATTATTTAAATACTTTTTAAATTATCCTAGATAATTAGTTCTTAATGACAGCTCTAGACGACAATAATTAGAAAGGTAGTCTTATTACCAGCTCTAGGCTTTCCAATAAAGCCGGAGACCTTTCCGGCACTGCGGCAGTAGTCTGAAGGACGGCTGCAGGCTCCCCTCCACTCACCAATGTGAGAAAAGGTCCAGGCTTCGTGGCAGTTCTGTTGAGGGAAATAGTGGTTATAGCAGTGTACTTCTCTCCTAACAGAACACTGGCCGAGTTCGAGGGCTACCTAGACCAACTGGGGTCATTGACCAGGCAATTGAGGTCCCACCTCGTGCTGGTAGCTGGGGACCTCAACGTTTAGTCATCGGCATGGGGTTCCCGAATAACAGATGCACGTGGTGGGGTGCTCGAAGAATGGCTCCTGGAGGTCGGACTGTCAGCCCTCAATCGGGGTTCGGTGGACACGTGTGTGCGGATGCAGGGCAGCTCCATAGTAGACGTGTCGTTTGCCAGACCTGCCTTGGTGCACCGTGTCCGCGGCTGGAAAGTGATGGTCGGTGAGGAGACATTATCCGATCATAGATATATTCGGTTTAATCTCCTTACCACCTTAGTGATATCGACTGGCTCAAACCGATTCCGAGGGGAGATGGCCCAAGCTGGTGCTTTGCAAGCCTGGACCTTGAGCGCCTGAAGGAGACAGCAATCGTGCAATCGCGCTCACACATATAGATGTTGAGGAGGAAGCCGATCGGTTCCGGGACGCGATGACTCAGGTCTGCAATGCATCGATGTCTCGGTTCAAGAATCGCCCTCCAAGCGGCAGGTATACTGGTGGTCTGCTGAACTTACAGAAATGCGCAGAGAATGTGTAAGAGCACGACACCGGTATACCAGATGCCGCAGAAGGCGACGCAGTGATGCTGACTTGGAAGCAGAATTATATGTCTCTTTCAGAAGTGCTAAAAAGGCGTTGCAGGCGGGCATTAGCCGCGCGATTGCCGATGCAAGAGAAGAGTTCATGGATTCTCTTGACGTCGCCAACGCATTCAACACAATGCCCTGGAGTTGTCCCCATACCAACACAATATCATCGAGGCCTAACTGTCGCAGCGTCTTGTGGATTATCCGTGTCAAGACGGCTTCAGGACCACAGAGGTGAAGTGTGGAGTTCCACTCCTGTGGAACATAGGGTATGATTGGGTACTGCGAGGCGCCTACCTCAGGGGCGTCGAGGTGACGTGTTGCGCCGATGACACCCAAGTAACAGCCCGCGGTGCCGACTTTCGCCGGGCTGCTGTCTTCACCACAGCGGGAGTGGCAAAATGTTGTGGGGCGCATACGGCAACTGAGATTAGAGGTGGTGCTTAGTAATTCCGAAGCCTTTTGCTTTTGTGGGCCGCGGAACCCATCCGCATCGATGTCAATCCGACAATAAAAAATCTCGGTCTTAGTGGGGACTAAATTCCTATCGGTGATATAGGAATCACCGATGAATTTAGTCCCCACTTTGAACGTCTTGCACCGAAAGTGGCGAGAACAGCAGCAGCTCTCGGTGGGCTGCTCCCGAACGTAGGAGGTACATCCGTTCCCTGTCGCCGCCTATGCGCCGGAGTCGTTAAATCTATGGCCCTGTATGGTGCCCCAGTCTGGGCCGAGACCCTGAATGGCCACACTACGGCACTTTTGCGCAAACCACAAAGAATGTTGGCGAGGCGGTTGGTGACGCGGCGTGCGTGTTGGCGGGCTCCCTACCCTGAGACCTAGAGGCTGCGATTGTCGCATCCCTTTATTTCTAGCGTTTGGATGCAATGGCCCGGAGTCATCCGCCAGCACTAGAAGAGCAGAGGGGGTGTAGAGAACAATTGCGCTCCCTTGCAGTAGACGAATGGGAACGGAGGCTGGAGCATCCAAATGCCGGTCTAAGCACCGTGGAGGCCATTCGTCCAGTCCTCAGAGAGTAGGTTAATAGGAGGCATGGCACCCTTTCCTATCGAGCGACGCAGGTCTTCTCGGGACATGGGTGTTTTGAAAAATACATGTACCGCATCGCGGGAAGGGAGCCTACACTGGAGTGTCATCATTGTAACGTATGTGCAGAGGAGACGGCTGGCCACGTATTAGCGGAGTGCCCCGCCTGGTCGGAGAAGCACACGAGATCTAATTGCTATTGTGGGGAGTGATCTCTCGCTACCTGCCGTGGTCCGCGCTATGACGGACAGAGTTTAGAGTCCTTGCATTCTACGTGGACGTAATCACCCTGGAGGAGGCCGCGGAGAGAGAAAGGGAGGCAACTGCCACTCTGGAAATGCGCAGGCGAAGATTAGGGCCCAGGAGGCTGGCCTACGCGTGCAACGTTCCGCCCTAATAGCAGGCCCGGGGCGGTAGATGTGGGATAACTGCCGTCCCGTGGAAGGATCGTGAGGAATGCTGTGCTATAGCACGAGCACAGCACCAAGATGGAGCCTGACAAGCAAAGCCGCGGTCGCGGAAGATTGCGTCTTTGTGTTACCCTGTCCCCAGCTGATGCGATAAAGAAGGCGAAACGTGTTTTTTTTAGTGGGTACCCAGTTACTCTCATGGGGACTCTGCTGTGCTGACCCCTGCTGACTTACTCACAAAGCGGTAGGGGCGCTTTGTGGACCCCTACCACTTTGTGGGTAAGTCAGCAGGGGTATGTGGGATTCCATAAAGGATTTTTCCCACGAGAAAAAAAAGCAAAAGGCTTTCCAATAAGTTTCATAAATCATTTCTGCAATCAGCCATTTTTCTTAAACCTTTTATTGTCGGAGGCCGCCGCTCTTGGTGAATTGCGATTAGTGCCAGAGCCGATGCATCGGCCAGCGCATTGTAGTATTTTTCTATTCGCATTGCGGGAGAACTATATTTTCAAGTACAATTCTAATATGTTATAGAAGTTATGCTGGTAATATGATTAAAAAAAATAATAGTTTTTTGTTTAAATTCTTTGTAAACGACGACTTTTTCCTATAGTTTGGAGTTAACAAAATGTAAGATAAACACCGATGGTCATCCCTCAGGTGACATCCAATCTGTGACCATGCGTGCCATGGCCACAGATTGGATGTCGCCTGAGGGGTGACCATCCCCTTATCGAAACATGTCGACCGCGTTTTATAAACAACTTTTTGAAGTCCCTCTCGAAATAAAATCCCTTTGCTGCAGCGAGACGTAGGTCAGTTCCTTTTTCTTCGGCCGTTGTTGTGAGAGCACATTTCGTTTGTCCCAGTCAGTGTGAAAGCGCCATTTTTTATCAACTTATTATGCGAAATTATATCATAAATACATTTATGATAACATGATTTCGTTTGTAAGATTTACACGAATATTTGACTTTTTTAAATTAAAAAAACTTGGCGGATTATATCGCGGTTTATTTTAAATTTTATCACCCATCGTTTCGAACCCTTTACAGCGTTCATGGTCACGAATAGGACTGAGATGTTTGATGTCCTGGCATCATTTGTCTATCCTGCATACCATCAGCTTGAATATTATTTTTTTTTGTCCGATCTACGCAGTAACTACTTACAATATCTTTAGGTCTTACAGTTTTGTGCTTATTTCTTGAATTTATTTTATTTATAATGGGATGTCAAGCAGATGGTAGCACCCAACCTTCCTCTCGATGGATTTTTGGCCTAGCAAAACTGATGTAATGGTTGGGGCTTTTCATTGTATGTTGACAAATTGCAGACTTATTTTGTTTCAACCGGGTTTTTATAGTTCTCTTTGTTTGACCTGCATAGGCGAGACCGCCTTCATAATCAACCTTGTAAACCCCTGGATCTTGTAGAGGGATATTGCACTTGACAGGTAGTAAAAATTGACTTAATTTTCTTTAGTGGCTTATAAAATGTGTTGATATAGGCTCGCTTCAAGATGTAGCCGATCTTGAAGATGACCCCTCTAACATATGGGAAGACTGCAGGTACTCGCTCTACTGTAGTTGGCTTCACTCGGTCACAGAGACGTTGGCGTGATGCTGCTCGACATACTGTTCAGCGGCCAAATAATGTTCTTCACAGATTCCACGTGCTCTGTGAAACAAAGATTCTCTCACGGTAGATAGCTGTAAGAGTGATGGTGGGAGTCGGATGATAAAATTTAAAATAAACCGCGTTAAAATCCGTAAAGTTGTTTAATTAAAAAAAAAACATGATTTTGTTTCAGCACGGCGCTTACCATGTAACTTCGATTTATTTCTTATTTTTATTAATATTATTTATTAAATGCAAAGTATATAGTTTGTAATTAATGTTCTAAATAAGATTGTGATAATAAGGTGACTTTTTGTATGTGCAAATACGTTTTGTAAAAGGGCATTGGACTTAAAATTCTTTATGATCTTTTATACCTTTGGTATATATATATTTTTTAGGGAATATAGAAAAAATAATATCATCGTTTTATTTATTATAAAATAGAATAAAACGATGATACTATTTTTTCTATATTCCCTACTCGTCCTTGATATACTGTTTTTTGAATCGTGTAAATATTGTTTCTGGTTTGGCTTTTATGAGCATTTTTCCAAACCCTAGTAAAACTGTGAAATTCAGCCGGTTATTCTCGCATTATGTAAGTAGGTATTATTTAGATGTCTCTCAGACATTTGTTTAGGAACCACGGCACTGAAAAATAAATTTTATTATTGTGATATTTATGTTTTAAGTTTCTATTATGTTTTAAATTTTATCCCTCATTAGTGTCTATTCTCCGCGTAGCTGATCGTCATTCGATAATTCGAGTTTTGTTATTGATTTAACAAACACCCCCCAAGCCCCTGACTTAGGTAATAATTTACGTATTATTATTTTCGTGGGGTTAAGGGATCAAGAGTCTTTTGTTTTCGTGGCCTTATCCTTCTCCTTTATTACCTGTAACTATCGACAAGTTTTATACTTCATCGGAAAGCGAGATAGACGTAGATCTTTAATTTGATTCGTAATGAATATTCACAATGTAGACTATTTTAAATCAGCAAAACTGTTGAAATAAATTAAATATTTTTTCATTTAATTCTTCGCATGTTTATATTCAACAAAAATAGTTTTACTAAAAAATACGTAAAAGACGAATAAAAAAAAATAAAAATCCGTTAAGTTTTAAAAATGTACTTTATGTTTTATTGTTACGTTATATTTCCAGTAACCCTTTAAATTTATTTAAAGTCATTGAGCGAGTGAAATCGTGGAGAACAGCCATCCCTTCATATAAACAACTGAAGTAGAGACATTGTGATTCACTGGTGACGTAATTATGATAAGAAAATGTAGTCTTTTCCTTTAGTGTTACTGTGCTGACATTATAAGTTAGCTATAAATGAAATAAAATTGTCGAGTGTCTATTTTTAAGAGCCTTCTTACTCTATTTTAATATTAAATGTTATATTGTTAAACGATGGTCTAACTCTCTAATTTAAAGACAGGAATTGTAAATGGTGATTCTCCTCTTTTTGCCTTGATCACGCTATTGCCACACAATGTATGTCATTAGCGGCCAAATTCGGCAATGGTAAGTTAAAATATAAATCGATTTTGCATTTTCAACAGAAAGACGATTTCTTAAGGAATTGACACTAACCTAACTGAAATTAACCTAACAGCACGAAAAAGGTGTTTGCAGGAAATGCAGGTTGCGTCACTGCATTACCAAAGTTATGGTATTTTGTATACACCATAAACTGATTGAAATGATTAAGCAATAAAAGTAATAAGCAATGGAGGGGACGCGCTACCTGCGCATGTCGGCTCAAGCGAGCAAATACAAAAACCCTCAGATTAGAGAATAATCCAGATGGAGCCTTGTCAAACAAAATTGTCAAATTGAATGATGCTTACTTTTAGACGTGTGTGTTTTGACAACTTGTAAATATGCATACTCCAATGTGTGTCTAAAAACTGCCAGAGTAGGAAAAATTTCCCGGTTAATTTAAAAAGTTGTGCTGAATAATGTGAATGTAATCCAGAAAAAAATAAAAAAATGTATTTTATTATTATTTTTATTATTTTATTAATTTATCCATAAATAATTTCGACAGTCATAAAATATAATTTCTACTTATTCTATAGAATTTTAAACTAAATTTATGTTTCACACAAAATTTTGTTTGTGAATACATTCATAAATTCGAACCAAACAGATAATTTTTCCTTTTATGTTAAAAATTACTTCTCTACAATTAGTTAATGTTAAATTATAAAGATAAATCGTCGAAGAATATTTTTAAGGAACTATTTAGCGCAATTATTTCGGTTGACAAATAGTTAAATAGGCATTTGGTCATGAAAATATTTACATCTTATTTAAATGCTAATACAGCAGAGCGCTAATGACATGTAAGAATTTCTTTATCAGAAAATTAATAACAAATTTTACTGCCTAGTAAAATGATACATTCTAAGATCCTCTTAATTGACAAAAAAAAAAGAAAATATTGAAATACATAAAAAAAATTAAAAGTTTAGTTGTATAAGATTATTAAAAAAAAATAACTGAAGGGAATAAAACAGAAGCAGTAAAAATATTTGACTAACATCAGTTAAGATACTCGAAACGTTGGGGTTATACATATTAATAGGTATACATTTTTGTCTGTCTATAAATATATAAGTGAATAAAAAGTTAAAACAATAGGTAAAATAAATCCGCACGTATTGGATTTATTTTATCTTGCATTAATATTCATCAATTCTATAAAACTGTTTAATTAGCAATATTCCGCGAAAAAATCCCCTAACAACCTGCAAGCAAATATATGAGCGC
>JAOCPS010240743.1:0-13596 GCA_025505425.1 Graphium colonna | reverse complement strand
CAAACACACACACACACACACACACACACACATACACACATATATATATATACGCAAATAAATAAATAAAATATACTATAAATAAAAGGCGGCAACGATATGAGCACCATGGTGGATATTCCATCGAACTCGGTTGCTTAATTGAGGAGTATAAACGAGAAAAACAAAACGCTCTACTCTAATGTAAGAATAATACTCCAGTAGGTACATAGATCACAACATAGTTAAAGTACAGACATGTTGTACAATCCCATAGCAATGTCAACCTCGACTTAGAAGAGTGCACAAGTGCTCATATATCTCGTCTGTGTTGTATGGGACATAACATATTCCTGATTACTTTTTAATATTCTATTAACTACTTTATTTTGAATTCACAAGTTTAAATAATATTTATTTAGTAAAATGCAAGCCCAAATATCCCGGGTATGAGATTAATCATTTTACATTTAAACATAGTAAGTGCTTATAAAATATTTGAACCCATTATTAAATAAAAATTAAGTTGTTCTGACCGGATCAGCCATAGCGGGCTAACTGTATTTACAATTGGGTAATCAGACCTCAATATTTTTATTTCTGCCCAAATTATTTATAGGGAATAGATAAAAAATTTGGGCAGAAATATAAATATTAATACTCTCACTTCACTTCTTCTTATTGTATACAGATTTGAAAACACTAACTTATGAAGGAGCGCGGTAAGGCCTATGCCAATTTGAAGAAAAACAGAAAAACAAAGGCACAGCCGTAGCTTCTGTTCTTGAAGCCAATGTGACGTGTACACTAATACACATTGTTTGGAATATGAGTTTTTGTAAAAATTATTACAAAAATTTAAATAAAATATATATTCACAAAGGATTAATTTTTAATAATATGTTGGTTGATAAAAATACAAGAAATAGCTACGTTATAAGTAGCCGCAAGCAATAATACCGCTTATTGATAAAATCACTTAATATTTCACGTTATCTCCAAGTACCACTCGAGCTTGTCGATTATCAATATTGAAGTTTATACTTCCAGTTTTTATTGAAGTAAGAAGTACAATTTCCTTTAAAATTGAATATGTAAGGTATAATACAACATTTTCATCTTAAGAATGCTTTACTAAGAAGTGCTTTATATATTTGACTTTATTAAGAAGTGCTTTATATATTTTAAATAATGTTTAAAATAATGAAACACCAAAAATATTAAGTAGTGGTGAATAAACCTGGTTAACACTGAGTTTATTTCGTTATGATTAAATTATTTTTCTGGATTAAATATGTAAACAAATAATTTTATTAAAACTTCTTAATTCAGCAGTTTTAACCCCGTGTTTTTATTGCTTTTTTAACTTTAAATTTTAACTATAAATATTGTGTCAAATTTTATCCTAATTCATTCATTCGTTTTTGCTCAACTAAGTAAAAAAACAAACAAACATACACATTTTCATATTTAAATATTATTTTACACTTTTGTGTTATTTTAAATATTTGTACAAATTAAGCCAGTATAATATTGTAATTTTGTTAATGTAAATAATATTGTAATTTTGTTGTACGAGAATGTTGACTACAAAAGAGTTGAGATGGTTCCATTATACATGATGTCAACTGTAACAGGCGATGTTCGTGACGTTTGTGTACATAAATATTTAGTCTATAAATATAACGATATGTGGTAAAAATATTCCCAAGTTTACTGACTATACAAACTTATCATTAAAATTACAAGAAATATTTAACAAAATAGTAGTAGGCGAAGGAAGAAAATCTGTTCGCGTTTTTCATAATCTAGTCTTTTATATATATCTGACAGATTTTTTAAATATTTGATACTTTTTTTTGTAAACACAGTTTCGGTAAATCAAATCAAACCAAATAGATAACGCAAAATGCAGAAGAAACATTTTCCTTTCATTTTCAACTCTCCTGATTGCTGCTAAATTTCTTAAGACAAAAAAGTTTTTAATTAATAAACTTTAAGGTTTAAAAATAGCTCGTAAGCAACCCACAGTACATTAGCACTCGTTCTGCTTTTTTGTCCTTGTTACAAAAATCAATTCAAACCAAAAGGACTACGTAAAATGCAGAAGAAACGTTTTCCTTTCATTTTCGACTCACCTGATTGCTGCTAAATTTCTAAAGGCAAAAAAGTTTTTTATTAATAAATAAACATTAAGGTTTCAAAATAGCTCGTAAGCATTAGCATACGTTCTGTCTTTTTATTCTTGTTACGAAAAAAGGACGTAAAGTAAAGTGTAAGTAAAAACAACAAATATCTCAGTCTTTACGAAAGGTACCGGTTCTTATTATCAAAAAACTTATTCGCTGGTGAGATTGAAAAAAATAATAACATATAATTGTATCATTTTTAAACACCTGAGTTATATACAGACAGTTTACTGTCATTTATGTCAAACAAGTATTACGTCGATAAATGATATTCACAATACATGAAGCTGGTGTGTTAATGGCCTAAAACGTAACCATTTTTAACTCGGCTTTACCACAATATTAATTTTTAAATATGAATTACAGCTCTCGTAAAGGGGAACTTTTGTATTCATTCAAGATGTTTTCGTAAAATCAAGTGCACTTGACGATAAAATTTTACAGTATAAATAGCAGGTTTCGATCATAACTTTACGCTCCTTAACCGTCGCTATGTTTGCTACTTTGTTTGCTCTATTGCTTTTATCTTCCGCAATTTGTGCCCAAATAACTGGGCCTTTTTACCACGATGAATTTGGGATTCCGGCAGCTGATGCATTGTGGAAGAGTGAAGTCAGCTATCAGGTGCGGCAATCTAATCACAGCGTGAGGATCGTCGGTGGAACGCCCAGCGTCATGGGCGAGCATCCATATTTCGTAAGATTGAGTTTTATTTTTAATGTTAACGACCTTAATCATAGAAAATCTAAATATTATGTTAAGGGTGTCTTTATAACGATAAATTATCCCAAATCCGATGTTATCATAGGAGAGGAATAATGACCTTATTTTGATTTTGATGATCGCATATAATTGACTTATACATTCCCGTGTAACCCAAGAATCGTCTAATTTTCGATACATTTATATAATCTGTAATTAATTCGTTATGGGATTTAAAAACTAAAGGCCCAGTTTATAAGAGATGAGCCTATTTCATTTGAACAAAGAGAGGCAGTATGAGAAAATTTATATATAATTATTACATCGATGAGCTTTTTAGCCAACTTTCTATCACGGTGGCCAATTCACTAAGGAGTTAACTTAAAGCGTAGGAAATGTTTTAGTGCAAAAGTATAAGTCGGTATAGCAGCGATCGCTCTGTTCCCTTGTTCTCAAAGTCTCATACTCTTACATAGGTCGGGTCATTGCGAGAAAAGGTTCGATTTTGGCCATGCCCATCCAACTCATAAATCATCTAAATTTGTCGGGCAATCGGCCTGTGTTGTCTTAATTTAACGAGGTAAAACTAAGTTTGGAACAATAAACATCAAATAAACAAAATAAAAACACAAAATCATTATCTCCCACTAAGTTTAAACCAACAGTATCTGGTTTTAAAGTAAGGGCTTATCGGATTGACCTGTTCAACAAAATGGCAATTTTGTTGAACAGGCCAAGCTAATAAATTGACACACAAGGTATTTCGATGTGAAATAATCTGCTGTTCTATTGAAAAATCTAATTTCAAATGTATATTAAAGTTAGATTTGCGCTTTTGTATTTTCATTTCAGAGGTACATTTGTACGTTATTTGTTCTAACGT
Organism: Graphium colonna; assembly: GCA_025505425.1. Lineage (NCBI taxonomy): Eukaryota > Metazoa > Arthropoda > Insecta > Lepidoptera > Papilionidae > Graphium > Graphium colonna. Next base: position 9,843 of record JAOCPS010240743.1, on the reverse strand, counting down.
TTTTGTTTTTGAGATCTTGACTTCCAGAACAAAAGCCGCGATTGAAAAAGTTGACAATTAAGAAATAAAGGAGATCGTATTTGTTCTCGAGAAATGGAAGACGCATTAATTGAGTGAAACCACACCAACAAATACGCATAATGTGCTGCGTTACATTACTCGATCGTTATACTAACGAGAGACTTTGAAACGTTATAGTTATTTGTGATGAAAAATAAATACTGTACGAGATTTGAAATCGCTCACAACAATGGTTGACGCAGTTGCTAAGACGTTGGCTGAGGAGGCAAATATTTGTATGACCTATAAATAGTTGCTTCGGATCTGGGAAATACAAAAGTTGGTTCTTATAACAATGCGGGATTGTTTGTTTTAATTACAAAAACAAATTGTTAAGACAAGGAGAACCAACCAAAGCTTGTCTTAAGTGGAAGTTGACTCACAAAAAGGTACTAGTTAGTGCTGGTGACATACAATATAGCTCCACGGTTACGGTAAATCTGTATTGCCGTTAAAAAAACCGTAACTTGTAAATTGCTCTAGCTTATTTTTACTTTGCAATACAACAGTTAATGGTCGTTAAATTAGAGAACCAGCGATTAGAATAACTTCGATACCCACTATGATTTTTTGACCTTGTGTCAACAGAATACCATTTTTTTTGGAATTAGTATAGCTTCTTGCAAGTCAAAAAACCATTTTAATAAGTCAGCCTAAACTGTTTTCAATAATTTTATGTACAAATAATGCATAAAACCAAAAAATAATAATATCAAACACTTTAACACTTTGGATGCATTAAAATATGAAATAGTTCTTGCTGATACTATGCGTATTATATTTATATTTAAGAAATTAATATAATTTTCACACCCACTAAATTTAATTCCAGGCAGGTCTGCTCATTAAGTTGACCGACGGCAAATCCTCGCTATGTGGTGGAAGCCTACTCTCCCATACTCGTTTACTCACCGCAGCTCACTGTTGGTGGGATGGCCGCAACCAAGCATCGAACTTTACCGTCGTGTTGGGTTCCACCACTCTATTCTTTGGAGGAAAGAGAGTCACAACCAGCAATGTGACGATTCATGAGAACTATAATTCCACCACAATGTGGAATGATATAGCCGTGGCTGCCATTTCTTATGTGAAATATACTAGTGAGTATATGTAGGTCAGACCTAATTTATTAAAATGTAGCTGTAACTGCCGATGCTTACATAAAATATTGTAGTTTGTATATGTACATAGTTCAGATATGTACAATTTATTAAAGTATACAGAGTTAATGAAGAAATAGCACTTTTGTTGCATTTTTTTTTATAGAATTTACCTGATATTTACGACTTTTTCAGAGTTTTTAATGTTTACCGATACAGTCGTCATAAACACACCTAAAATATGTAAACAGTTATTAGTGCGTTATCAATCTTTGGTACATTTTACTACCAATTTCATTTAGAAATGAAATATTTTTATTATTTATTAAGTTGCAGAGGTTACTTATTTAGAACTTTGAAGGGTAAGAATCGGAGAATTTAAGTTTAGAAGTGGCTATGTGGCAATCCCAAAAGGCAGATTTACTTTGTTTCACGCTTGTTGTGTTTGTGTGTGGGTGTGGGTGTAGGAATGGTGTCCCTAATTTGAACTGGGCGGCAATAGCTTAGTTCGTTCGTACTGATGTTTTTTGTATGAAATAAAGGGCCTTGTTTTGTTTGTGAAGCACTCTTATCGCCTTATTTTCCTTATAAACAATTAAATTATTTACGCAAAATTGCAAAATATTGCGTGTGCATTCATTTGGAGCACGTATTCAGTTGCCAAAGTTTGATCAAGTGTCGAAACGTTAGCCACATCCACAAGCAAAGTATATATTATGACTTTTTATGTAATATATTAAGATTTTTTTATATAACAGGAAACATTCACCCCATTGCGCTTCCTTTATATTTCAACATGACACTGGAAGGTCGACGCGGACAGGTTACTGGCTTTGGGGCAACTGGTGACAGTAAGTTTTTCTTGTGAAGTAAGTCTTACCTTTGCCGTGATCTATTGGAGAGCTTAGAGATCATGGGTTTAAATCCCGTGGGGGAACAATAACGTTGTGTTGTTGTGTTTTTGGTTAGGTTAGGAAAATAAAGGCTGATCATTCGGTTACATATTATTGCCTAAAAATAAAGATGATCCATGCATCGGAAGGGCATGTGAAAAGTCGTTTCTGTACCTGATTTTTCTCTGGAATTTTTCTCTGGAATCGTCCCATCGGGCTAAGTTGGATTAGCCACCATAGCTGTAGTTCGGTCAGTAGGACTTTACTTATTTTAGTTTGTATGTCACACTTTTAGAATAACTATTATTTCTGTTATGTTTAAATCGTTTTGGTATAGGCCTTGTTATACAACGTGGAAGTCGTGGATTTTTAATCTTGCGGGGTAACAATGACTTTAGTGTAACAGTTTTCTATTTCGGTAAGAGTAATGTGGAATGATCACCTGAAAGCCTGTTAAATAAGAAAATCTATGCGTCGAATGGGAAAGTAATACTAAAGTCTAATTTACAAGGAAAATAGTGGTCTCCATATTAAAAACGTGTTTATTTTCCTAACATAACCTCTTTTAGATCAACTAGCTCTAAATGCTAACTAAGTTTGAATTAACTTGGCACAGAAGTTTTGGAAAAATGGGCTATGAGATTGCGGTCAGATTGACGGCAGAATGATCCCACATAAGTTCAGCTTCGCATTTTTATTGAAGCACGGAACCCGGCATACTTAATATCAATTTGGTTACAGAAAAAAAATTAAGTTTTCTTTCCTTTGAATTGCCCCCTGAAATTTATGTACAAATTCCTTATTTTACAAACTTGAGTTACGTAGGCTGTTACAAGGGGAATATGAACAAAAAGTTTTCAAAAGTATACAAATTACAGATGCCAAAATAACTATAAGACAATCCTTACGTGACGTATACGTGAGATTAGTAAACAATTCTGTATGTGCTGGCGTCTATGGACCCATCATATATGAAGGCACGCTATGCACCAGCGGTAAATGCGGCCGGGGCCCGTGCGGCGGGGACTCGGGAGGACCCATCGTGGTGCGGGGAAGTGGAAGGCCTACACTGGTGAGATCCGCTATCAATATTAGCGTAGTTAGTAGTAAGTTAATAGTGGTACGTTTTGGAGGGTAAGATAACAAAAATTTTATTTTGACGTAATTTTAATAAAAATGGAAGTACTTATTGAAAGTTTTAATTTTTTTCTTGTTGTGATGTCGCATCTAAAGTAAGATACCAGAAAAATAACAACCGTGCAGCGAAGAGTAAGACAATAATATTTATTATGAACTTTAATTCTGTTGTAGTGAGATACTACTATTTAAACAAGCATGGTTGGAACATCATTTTTATCAAGATTGACAAGTAAGATTGAAGTGAATTTATTAATTTTATGTAACCGCTACTGCAGCCTAGTGGAATGGGCACTTGACTTACAAATCAAAAATCGAGATTGCTTAAAAATAAAGATGATCCACGTGTCGGATGGGCATATAAAACGTTAATTCTGTTTGTAAGGAACATCTTTGTCAGTCACTTACGGGTGTCAATGCATTCAGATAATCTCATTCCTTTGGGTTGCGGAGGTCAGATGTCAGTCGCTCTATCTCAAAGTTGATATTCAAGTAATATTTAGTTGGATTAGAAACCGACCCCGTGTAATTTCAGAATATAGCTAGGTTAGGTTCGCTAGGTTAGATATAGCAAGTACACAATTTGTGAATATTTTTATCTCATTATGTTAGTTATTATTATCTTTTGCTTCTATTTACATACTTATTTTTAAGATGATTTTTATTTATAAATTTATTACAAAACGTAACTCACACCGTATTTTTAGTTACTTTTCTTCCACTCCATCCAAAGATTACCTGGAAAAAATTGCTTTTGGTAATGGGTCTTATATTTCTTCTCATTTACTTTTATGGTGTGCAATAAAGCATATTTATTCATTCATTCAAGCAAGAGTAAGTTTCACCTGATGTTAGCGATTCTCACACCTACATATGTGTAACCAACAATACGTTGAAATCACTACAAGACAATATTATCTTTTCTAAGTTTATTCATGTTGACATTGACGACGGCTTTTTAACTGACTTGGATACAAGGTTTAATGTGTACAAAAGTATAAATATTATTTTCACTGCAATTTTGTCAAAAGCAATTGATGTGATTTAAAGCAGATTAAAATTAAAAATGTTATCAAGTAGGGGTTTTAGCATATATTAGTATTTGATGAATAACCTCAGCGATAGACATTGAAACTCTGCTAACATAAATAACAAATGAACCACTAGTGTTGTGGTAGTTTGTCTATGTTGTTTTGTTACCATTCCAATATATAAAATTTGACAATTTCAGTTAGTTGTCTAAGTTATACGTAATAATTATTTTTAAGTGTCTTAAATATTTCTAATAGGTCGGCATCGTGTCCTTTGGATCAGCGCGTGGCTGCGAAATAGGATATCCGTCGGGATTCACTCGGGTGCCGTATTTCCTTTCATGGATCCAAGAGAGACTTTAAGGACTGTTATTTTCAAAACCTCGGTATATGATTTATTTGGCTAACTTGTAGCTAGTTTGCATGTTAATTCACATACAAGTATTAAACTTATTTACAAAATATTTCTTTAACTTTGAGTATAAATGTAAACGATTCTTTTGTTATTAAGAAAATAATATTCTTATAAATTAAATACATATAACATTTGAAAATAATAGAAAAAAATACAACCCATTACTTCCTTAGCATTGGAAATAATGGAATTTTGTGGTCAAATCTTTCAATTAAGTTTAGAAAAAAACGTTAATAAAAAACAACAAGACAAAAAATAATTATTGCTGTTTCAGCTTGTCCTATAAATATTACAATAAGAACATGAGATCATGAATAATACAAGTTAACAATTATTAGGAAATCAGCTTTATTTGAAAACTATGAAAAAAATTCTTAAAAATAAAATGTTATGAGTTTATTTTGTATGATAATGTATAAAACAATCACAGCAATGTTTTTTTTTTCACATTAAACACAAAAGGTAAGGGTTGTTTTTACAACCTTGTACTTGACAATGCCTTATGATTGTCCCTCTTCATCATATAGTGACGAACATTATCAAAGCTGAGAGGTTGTAAAACCTCTGAAGACCCTGGTGTATGTTTACTTGCCTTGCATTCCGATTTTTTCATCCAAGCAAAACAAACTCTTCGTATTAAAACTAGCAAAGGGATGGTCTTATCTTTATTTATCTGATTGTAGATAATCCATGCATTCACTAAAGACATGTCTAAAATACGGATGACTAGAGACAAACACCATTTTTTACCAATTTGATATTTAGAAATCAGCCAATCATGCGTGTCCACTCCTCTCGTGTTTTTATTATAATTATGAACAACTCTTGGCTGATTCATAGCTACTTTGGTCTATTCTTTCTTTGAGTACCTTTTCACTTTTACAAAAGATTCAACTGTATTAAATTAGTCAATAGACATACAGAACTGTTTGTATTTGGTATTGATAGGATATTTCTCAGACTTAATGTCCCTGACTATCCCTGTACCTTTGAACCCTTGAAATTTCAAATCAATCAACAATTACATGCTACTGAAAAAAATATCAAAATAGACTACATATGCTATGGGATCTGTACTGACAGCAACTGCAAGCAACTTCTTTACCACTGTTACATCCAAGTTTTCGGACACTTTCAAAACTTTTGTATACATTTTTCACTTGATCCATGACCTATAAATTATAAAAAGTACAAGTAAGTATATATAGTTTAATAGTCAAATAAGTATATGTCACACATTCGTAATCATACGGTTTGGCATATTGTTTAAATTTTTTATAAAGAACAAATATAAAATATTTTTATTTACCTCTTCTCAACCTTATAAAAATCACATTTTTACTCTAGTTCGATAAATAATCATAATCGTGTTCTGAGATGCAATGTGTTCGGCGTAGACCAATCGACTAATGTAAACACAAGCAAGACTCGAAACAGTTAACTAGTCTCAACAGGAAAGAAACAATTAACTAGTCTCGACAAGAAAGAAACAATTAACTAGTTTGAACCTGTACTTAGCGTGACAGGATTGAACACGCTTTCGCGGCTACTTTCATAGACATCTTCCCAGTTTCATATTGGCTTATTTTGAATGCATACCACAAGGACCCAAATTATATTTAGTTTTCGTTTATATTTAGTATGTATTTGGTAGAGATCTAATAATAAGTTTTATATACTTTGAAATTGATAGCTTATTTCTTTTAGGGTATATACAATCGGAGCTTAATGCTCTTCTTGGTTCAACAAAAATGATAAATTTAAAACAAATAACAGTTAAATTTCGTAATACTTCTTTAGCGCGATAAAAAATAACTTTATTATAAAAATCGTGTAAAAATATGAATTTCATTAGAAATGATAAAAGTATTAGTCCTAACATGTAAAAAAAATAAAGTAGTGTTCTAAAAATGGGACAATGGGAAAAAAGCCAAGGAAATACTATTAAAAAGAACTTTGACACTGTCAATGTCATTATCCGTATGTATTGCTAATTAAATATAAACGATTATGGAATTCCACGAAATTTTCAGTAATATATAATTTTTTTATAAAGAAATTTACATAGAAAATTACGGAACACTGCTAATAACAAATGACAAAAGTGATTGTCATGTATTACAGTCACTCGTTGAACACACTATTAAAGAAAACCCCTAAAGGAGAAAAATGTAATGCATCCCGTCCATGTAATGCATTTTTTAATCTTTCTACTGCTTATTAGAATCCTTTGAATGACATAATTCTTGTCATTTGCAAAAATTGTTAGCTAATTTTACGCCAAATATCACACATATACAAAATGCTCTAGATTCATTATCATCTCAGAAACGTCAGGCGCACGCCATCAAATTATATGCTTGTTTACTTGATGAAACGTTAAGCATAATTTTCCATATATGAATACTTTTTTACGACTTAATTTTATATCCAGTACAGAACATTAAATTTAAAAAACAAAATAAAAATTATGATAGATCATCCACAATTGGCATGTGTGAAATTAATTACGGTTTTTATTGTTACTTTTCTTCAAGACTGTATATAAAAATGTACTATTTATATTTAGATATTTTAAGCAAATTATTATATACAAAATGATAATCATTATGTATATAATAATTGAGTTATTATAAGAACAGTAAATAAGAGGTGATGTCCAAGCAAAAAGTTTTAGATCCGCTTTGTGCTCGTTATCTCTCAATTCATTTTTTATTTATGTGAAACAGCTGTTTTCTTCAGGTTGTTTTAAAAGTTCATATATAAGATTACTGAAATAATTCTATTGAAAACATTAACTAATTGAAAACTTCTTGCTTGAACTGCTTTTTTAAGAAAAGGAATATCATGTTTCGACGAAAATACCAGTACTCGTAAATTTGGTTATATTATTTTTTAATAATTTAGGGGGATATACAAATATTATAATAATTAAAGAAGATGATTATAAACGAGGTTAACGACGGTAAATATCAAACGAAAATAATCTAGTTATTTCTATACAGGATTTAAATACATTGCTGCGGATTTGATATAGAATAATAATAATAAGTATCATTTATTGGCATAGAACATGGTACATATGATGGAATCATTAATCGTTTAAGAATCTCATATTCGCTGGATGTGGCATTCGAAAACTAAAATTTCAAATATATTCGGAAACAGAATTTACAAAGGACAGTTTCATTACACATACAATACAATACCTTAAAAATAGTCATAATTACATCATTCAACACAGTAATATTTAATAAAATTAAAATCATGCAGTCATTAAAAAAGAAGTATATAAAATTAAATGTCGAAGTAATAATAAAATGTAAATAATAATTATTTATTTGATATATAATAATCATTTCCAAAGAATTTTAATATTTAATAAATGACACTTAGGAAATAACGACATAAATTATCTGTCATCTTAAGTAAATATAATGATTTATAATTATATCAAAGCAATTTTATTCCTTATAAGCAAAAAGCGAAGAGTTTTTTAAAGATTAAAATGTGCGAAATGAGTGAGCGTTATCGACCGCAGCGTTCGAAACGCCCGTTCGTCCCGCAAGGCCACGTGACGACGAAACGCAGATGCGACACTCGCAGCATCGCGACGCACCCTCTGCATTTTGCATACGGCGTTTGCTCTTTGCAACGAATTTTGTTATTGTTCAATTTCCGATGAAGTTCTTTATATTAAAAAGATCGCGAGTGCTAAACGTGTTCGGGATGATATCGAAGGAGGTTTGTGTTTGGGTGCAGAAAAAAAAGTTTATTTTTTCTCTGCGAACAAAATAGAGACGTATAAAATGAGATGAAACAAGTTCATTTTCACAGGAAATCACAAAAACCGTCTTCAAACGCCTTAAAAGTGTACTTCCGAAACATCTCCTGACTGATTTTGATTTTAAAAAACAAACTACAAATCCGATTTTTACAAAAAATTGTAGAACCATCGTGATGTGTATGTTATCAGTTAAAAAAAGTATGTTTTCAAATCAGTTTATTAGTTGCGGAGATATGTGAGAACATTTCTAAATATTGTTGTTTTTTAAAAAAAAAACAAAGTAATTAATTGATTTTATGAAAATTTTATGGGATAAATTCTCTATCATATAAAAAAATAATTTCTGAAAATGGTTCATAAATGACGGAGATACGTGCAAAAATGCATGAATTCCATTTTTTTTTTAAAAACTACTGAACCGATTTCCCTGAAATTTTAATGGTAACATTACGGAACTATATATAATTTTTTTTAAATCCTTTATAAGTTCATAAATGGCGCATATATGCGCGAACGTATATAAGAAATGAGAGCCTTCATCCCTTTTTGAAGTCTGTTGAAAATTAGATGAAAAAATATAATGGGTTTATTGAATAAGTCGAAATCCTATCTATGGAATTATATTTCTTTGTATTGAATATTTATTTTCGTTTTCAATTAACATAACTAATGTTGAATTAATTTTTAAGGACAACGAGCTTGCACATAGTAAAATATCATTAATATTTAAGTGTGTGTAAGTGGATTTTGACACGAATGCGTCTCCTTGTTTGTCTTTTAATATTAACCTGATACTAAAACTCCTTAGTAAGCGTCGCCTTGCCAAGTATTTGAGGATATCTTAGTAAGTTGAACTCAATAGAAAATATATATTGACTAAAGTTGTCAAGATGATTCCCTCGAGGTTCCTTCGAAGACCTAATTGTACGTTGTCATCCATATGGATAGATCATACGGGTACTCTGACACCATTTTAATAAAAATCTTTCTACTGTCTCAGTGCGCGCTAAGTAAATTTTGAATACCGCCCCGGTAGCCTTGTGGTATTGGCGTTTGCTTTACAAACCGCAGGTCGTGAATTCGAATCTAGCGGAGAGACAACGAGTTTGTATTGTTTTTTTCTTGGTTTTAGGGCAATGTGATCAACCGCTTACCTAAAAAGAAAGATGATCCATTCGTTTCATGAGCATGTAAAAAGTGAATCCTGGTTGTCTTGAACACCTCTGGTAGTCGTTAAAGGATGTCAGTGCCTTCAAATATCCTGACAACTAATCCACTCTTCGTATACAGTTTATCCCTTTGTGTTGCGGAGGTCAGATGCTAGACGCGCTGTATAAAAACTGATATATTTTTTTTTTTATGGAAAGGAAGACAAACGAGCAGACGGTTCACCTGATGGTAAGTGATCCCGTCGCCCATG
>JAOCPS010240636.1:0-13596 GCA_025505425.1 Graphium colonna | reverse complement strand
CTGCTGGTGCTCCCCTCACTTCTTTATCCAATAAAGGCAATTTTGTCACATGGAAATCCTCATACAAATCAGCGATTTGCTCTAAATATTTCTCTTGCACTTTATGCCTTGCGGCGCAAAGTTCGCAGGGCGCAGATGAACGTAAAAGTAACTGGTTTACAATGATATTATGTGTGTCTATACCACATCGTGTCAGTTCTTGTACTAAACGTTCCGTCTCATACAATGATAGGAATTCAGCAATGCAAACACAAACAAAGGTAGTTTGATTAGGATCCTTGAATTGAGTGTTCACTTGTCGTATCACAGAAAGCATTTCATCCATTTTGTTGCTGAACATGTCTGAATTGAATTCTGCAAGGCCAAATAATGAAGCAACTTGGTTGATAAATGGAGCCACCTATAAACGAAACATTATTTATGTATTACATGCACGTAAAAATATAGTACTTTTTTTAATTATTTAATAAAGGTGAGTGCTATATTTTTGATTTTGGTAATTATTTCCTCCTGCCTAGAAATTTCATTCTCAACGTCAACATCATTGCCTAGAAATTTCACTATACACAGGTCCAATGAATTAATATTCTCTAACAATTAAAAATATTGGCATACCAAAATAGGAAGTATCCCAGAAGGAAAAAATTACCTTGCTTTTTTGATCGCCTTCCATAGCCTAATGGTATTAGCACTTGCTTTACCAACCAGAGGTGGTGAGTTCGAACCTTGCGGGAGGACAACAACTTTATATTTTGTTTCTTGATTGCATTACGATAATGTGGGCTGATCACCCGATTTCCTGAAAAGAAAGATGATCCATGCATTGGATAGAAATGAAAAAGTTGATCCTGGTTGTCATGAATGTCTTTGGTTGTTGTTATAGGACATCAGTGCCTTCAAATATCCTGACAACTAATCCATCCTTGAAATTCAGTTCATCCTTTTGGCTTATGGAGGTTAAGTGCTAATTGTTCTGCGTAAAAAGTAAAAACGGATTAGAGCCGCCTCAAATAACTTGGGGGAAATGCTAGGAAGAAGACCTTCATTTACTTATTTAAGGAGAATGGAAGACAATTTCCCAACAATATCAGTAATATTAGAAATGCTGAAGCCATATTGTCAATCACTAAAGGCTTATGATTCATACTTACACATATTGAGTATTTAAAAGGTGAATTTTAGGTTATTTTATAACTATATTTATTTAACTACCTTTGACTTTAGCCGCATCAATTTTCCAAGACCCCTCTCTACAACTTGAGGGAATGAGAGAAGTCTCAGTGTGTGACCTGTGGGGGCTGTATCAAAAACCACAGTGCTGAAGTTCATTCCCTTTACCAGCTTCATCACCTGAAAGTATCAATTTTAGATGCAGTTAATTTATAGATCATGTTTTTTGAAGACTTCTACATCTACTTTCAAGAGCAATCTATATAGGGTAACACAAATTTCTCATAATCATGAATATTAACAATTTTCAATGAAATTGACCTATAATCAATGCCAAAGTAAAATTCAATATCTAATGCTAAGTACTACACTAAGATTGCTTAGTAACTTTGTTTTGTTGATAAATATTTTTATTTAAAATAATTACTTCACAAAAATAAGATATTTTTTAAGTATATTACCTCAGCATAACTCATAGCCTCATCAATTCCAGGGAATGCTCCAACTATCTCTTGCATTACACCCTTGCCAAGCCTCATAGCTTCAGTCTCACCTTCAAAATATTCCTCAGGTAATTCTGTTAAACCCACATTTGGATCTATTTCCATTGCAAACAAATTGTCAAAACCTTTAACTTTTGTGGGCACCTGTAAATAAAATTGTAACAAATATTGTATTTATCATGATGTTTTTTTTTCATGGAAAGGAAGACAAACGAGCAGACAGTTCACCTGATGGTAAGCAATCCCGTCGCCCATAGACACTCTCAACATTGAGTCGCAAGTGCATTGTCAACCAGGGAAATTGGATAGAATAGGTTTATTGAATAGGATGGGTAGGGATTAGGGATTTGGAAGGAGTGGGAAAAAAAAAGAGTAGACATGGCCATCCGGCTTCCCCAAAAGTCATGCATACTTTATTTTATGCCGTAGATGTGCAGAAAAAGCTAAGAAAAGATTTTATGCTCTACCACCCCAACATGTACTTGCATAATTATTTATATTCTATTATATTGTGCAATAAGCACTGGACAAGTGTGACATCTTTTTTTTTGTATAATTTATTTTAAATTGGTAATTGTTAATTACACAGACACAACAAAATTTTCCTTTAAACATTTTTATCGAGGTAGAGACACGTCTAGTAACCATAATTTTGTAATTGGGAGTTGGAATACTTTTTGAGAAAAAAAAATAATGTTAATAATTTGTATAGTCCCATTATCCATAACACAATTGTATTATATGTATTTGTAAATATTTTAATTGATAAATGAAGTATGTTTAAACATAACGAAAATAATTATAAATAACATATGAAAAAACTTTTGGAAGCAAAATTCAATATGCCCATATCGTCTACACAACAAAAGAGTATTTTAATGATTGTTTATGTAGTGGTGTTGTCGTCGATATTGGGACTCCTATACATATTATTAACTTTATTTTTTAAAATAAATTATTAATTTTTTATCTCGAAAAGTAATACCGACCCCCAAATTTTGCTTTAGATGTGTCTTATCAATTATTATTCTCTATAGGTCAAACTTTTTAAGGCAAAATTGGTCATTACCGTGTAATTCACAATTACCTTCAAATCATATAAGAATTACCTTAGAAAATTTTTGGTCAAATGCATCAGAAATGTTATGAGCTGGATCTGTAGAAATTATCAAAACTGATTCACGAACTTTGGATAATTGGACAGCAAGACTGCAACTGGAATGTTTAATTGGTTGTCAGAACTAATATCATAGTTTTAACTGAAATAGGGTTTTAGGGGTTATTGATTAAAAACTTGCCTGCATGTCGTTTTTCCAACACCGCCTTTTCCACCAACAAAAATCCATCGTAGAGATTTTTGTTCGATCACATTTCTCAGTGATGGCTCTAGAGGTTCAAAATCTTTGGCTTCTTCCATATTTACAATAATTTTTTTGCAAAATAAGATAGGAAATAGCAGATATTATTAAATCAGATATTCAATAAACACACACCACATATACAATTAGGCTACACACTCATCAATGAATGAATGAATGAAAGAACTGAAATGATAAATATCTATCAAATCAAAAATTCAATGTAATTGTAGGTAGCACTTCAATTATAATTCTATCAATAAGATTATTTTCACAGAAAATTATAAAAACCAACTTCAAACGCTTTAAAAGTGTACTTTCGAGAACATGTTTTTTTTTATTTTTTTGTTTAAGAAAGAACCTGAATCGAATTTACAGAAAATATTATGAGACCATTTCGGAAGTACATCTTCTCACATAGAAAAAATAAGCGGTTCATAAAAAGCGGAGATACGCCTGAATATACCTAAAATAGGTAAAAAACATCGGAATTGAAACATTTTTACTGTCGCTTAAAAATGACCTGTATGTAGGTAGGTATTATTAATTCACATCACGGTAGTAATACCATTTTCTACAATTAATAATTTTTTAAAATAGCTTTATGAGGAGCATTTATAGTCTTGTTAATTGGACATTCAAAAATTTATTTTTAATGTTTTAATATTCCCTTTAGTTATTAACTTTTGACTTTCTTGCACCGAATAAAAAAAATGGTTGTGTTTAGAGTCTTGTCAAAATTTGTCAGATCGATCAGTCAAAAGTAGCAGAAAATAATGTTTGTTTTTATATTTATTTCTAATTTATTATGAATGATATAATCGTTTGTATAAATAAAAATAATGTTTTATCGCCTATTGCGGGGCCGTTTAACTTACAAGATTTATTTATTGGCCTTCGTTATATTAATTCTCACAATATGTGGTTATATGTTTCCTCGTTTAAAAAATTATTCTATAGCACCAGTGACTATTTCTCCTAATGGTTTACAAACACGTTCGACACGACATTTATCTAAGCTGATAACTGTTGTATTTCGTCAATTTGAAGAGTTTGAAAATGACATCGCAGATAGCGTACAATCGTTTGTTGTTGCTTTTCCTAATATGCCGGTGATTGTTTTGTGTCAGAGTTTTCAATACCCACCGTTTCAGTTCTCAGTTAACAACGATAGTTTGCGTAATGTTAAGATAATATCTCTGGAGTTTCGCCTTGACGCATCGCCTCAAGATTTAAATCCTCTTACTAATATACTTTCTGAATATGTGCTTATTGTACCTGACTCTACTCGTGTCTCAAGACGCGTACTACAACAAGTAGTAACGGCTGCTACTGCTTTCCCATCTCAGGCTATTGCTGTGGGTATTGGTAATTCTCGTCTGATATGTCAGCAAGTGAAATGGAATTATCCAGATTGGACCTTACAGTACAGTAAAGACTCTTCTGCAAAATTGTGTGAAGCAGTACATGGTCAACATGCTCTTTTAATTAGAACAAGTCTGTTACAGACACTTCCACAGCCCTTTGCATTTCCTTTTCCAGAGTCTTTATATTTACAAATGTCTGTTAGAAATATCAAGGTAATCCTTTTTTTTTTTATTGTTATGTATAATTTGAAGAATAGTCTCCTAATCACCAAATCTTTTTTGTACCAAGCCTAATTGCTATCAATTATAAATTATTTTGCTACAAATTTGTAATGAAAAAAACAGGTATTTATTTGTTTTTGTTAGATTCAAATTTTGGATGGCAAATTTGGAGCAGGGCGAAGTGTGCTTAAATCTCCGGCAGCAAAACAGAAAGCATCAAGACACATGAGGGATTATAAAATAGCCCTTTACAAACAGCTTGGAGTAAAAACTGTTATTCGAGAAGATAATAGAATTCAATGGTTTGGTTGCAAAAAAGAAACACAGGTAAAAGAAAAACCAAAAATGTTACTTAATCATTTTTCAAAAAAAAAAATCATTGAGTGTATGAGGCTAGTATTACTTAGTAAATTAGACTAATTAGATGCATGCATTTTTTTTTTATTTGGTTATATAACTGAACAGTATAATTTTAACAGTAGCAACTCCTAAGTAGACAAGACAATGTAAGATTGGCACAATACAAAAATAATTTATATTTCTAATGGCAATGCTTATGATACTGTTTCTATATTTATTCCAAAGAGTGATTTAGTTACACCATACATTATATAGTAAATTAATTACTTCATTTGCCACTAACATTTAGTATGATATAATTAATTCTACATTAAATTTTTTTCTATCTTTGTTTGCAGTGATGATTAATAAGCTTTGAGATGATATTGTTTATTTTGATGTGATTGTATAGGATTAATACAATTACCACTTGCATAGCCTTGAAACAAGAGTATTATAATGGAAATTGTTAACTAATTTATTAATAGAACATCTATTAAATTTCTCCCTACTCTCCCTAATGGACACAACCTTTTTAAGTTGTTCATACTTTTAATACAAAATAATATGAATTTGTACGTAAAATTGCCTTATAAGTTTTTTTTATTTAATTAAAATTTGAATGATGTAAATATTTAACCCACATGCAGCTTTAACTATAACTCCAGGGCCTGCCCATCTTACACTCTGTGTAGAGTGCAAAATTGTAAATACTCCAATATTTTTATATGTCTACAGTTTCTTTAGCCAGCAGTAGGAATTTCCTTAAGGCTCTATCATTGTGTTATTTTTGTCTTCTTATGTAGTATATAGTCCATAGTGGTCTTTGCCTTTTCAAATTAGAGGTTATAGTTTTACAATTTTGTAAGGTTATATGAGCTGATCATTAAATGGTTTAAAAATTGGGACTGTTCTTTTGACAGATAGCAAAATCAGCATTAGATGGGTATGTAAAAGAATAATGCTGTGCCTGATCTCTTTCTTGTTATCTTGGTTCCTATTTACTGTGAATATAAATCAATATAGGGTGTACCTGTGTTTGCCCATACACTTGTGTGCTGCAATAAAAAAAGTAAAGTAAGAGCCTATTTTCAAAATGTTCCACTGCTAGGCAAAGGTCTCCTCTAGTAAAGGGTATAGGGCATAGTCCACCACGGTGCCACTGCCCAAGTGCGGTGCATGTCACACCCAACTTCACATATGTATAATATGTCTACTCAGAT
Source organism: Graphium colonna (assembly GCA_025505425.1). Taxonomy (NCBI): domain Eukaryota; kingdom Metazoa; phylum Arthropoda; class Insecta; order Lepidoptera; family Papilionidae; genus Graphium; species Graphium colonna. The sequence goes on along the minus strand of JAOCPS010240636.1, from coordinate 7,414 downwards.
ATGTAGGTTTCCTCACAATGTTTTCCTTCACCATTGAACATATGGTAAATGAGGACTTAAAATTGCAAATAAGAATTTAACAATTTTATTGGTGCCAGCACCAGGGATGAAATTCAGTTTCACTTTGAGTATACAGAATTAAAGGGGAGCACCCAGACACAGAGCTCTATGTTCTGATTGTTAAAATTTTATTTTAATTTTTCCAGCGCTGCTTTCCAGCAGTCCAAGGGACACCATCTTACATTCTTTCTGGACGAAACACACCGCCATGTTGTCGTAGGAACATTCGGCGTACGGCAGCTCATGTGTTAAGGACTTTAATTCAGGCGGGTGTCAGATGTTGGCTGGAAACCACTTCATTGCTGGGTGCAGTTGTTCGGTAATATAAGTAAAAATATTTACTCCCCACGCTTTTACCTGTGAGAAAATAATTTTGTATCTACTCAAGCATTCTTCTACCTTAGCATTTGCATTGCTAGAGGTGTAATTGAAAATTTTAAGTCATTCTACTTTCAAACTGGTATTTTTTCTATTCTATACATTTCATATAAGGGCTTTAAATTTGATATATTTGATTGGATAAATTTGATTGCCTGGACCTGTCTTTTAAAAGTTTGATATTCATTATACCTATGTGTGCCCATAATATTTAGATAATTCAACAAATACTCTGAATATTATGGTCACACTTAGTTTTCAGGTCCTGAATAAACTTTCTTATTAAAATCTCATGGTTCTTCTTATCAAACCATTTTAAACTGTATTGCAGAGGAGATTTACTACCATGGGTGGAATATGCCGAAATAGGGATTCATGCTTCAGATGTGACCAGGGTTCTGTGGTTACAAAGAGGTGGTGCTGACCCTGATGGATTTGTTTGGGAGAGAGCCACGAAAGGCCATTACTACAGAGTAGCTTATTCTGCCACTAACAGAGTTTATGTTCTTGTTTTGCCATTCATAGCCAAAAATGGCACAATGCGACCAGCTGACTGGGTAATGGCCCATCAAAAAGAATTCCCTGAAAGGCATCTCCATCCACTGGCTCAGGTGAAATTCACTTTTATATTTCTAATTTCTTTCACTTCATAAAATGTCACAAATGTGCAGGAAATATATGTATTCTCAGTTAACGGGAAAAGCATTCAAACTCGGTAATAGGGTCTAGCAATTTAAGTAAATTTATTTATGAGATAGGGAGAAATTGTTCAGTGCCTTACTATTATCCAATAGTACTAATGCAGCAAAATATAAAGTGTACTGGTGTGCAATCCAGATTATTCGTATTTATTTCTAGCATGGTAAAAATGTTATCAAAAGATAACATTTAGTTTGTAGCTGCTTGTTTCCAAAAGATTTGCAAAGTTGCAATACTTAACCAATCAATTTTTGTTTTAATTATCTTTATTGATATATAGAAGTTATGTAGAAGCTCCTGTCCATAAGATTTTATATTGTTATTACAATATAATATATTTTGATCTAGATTTTTACAGCTCAGCGTGTGTGTGTGCTAATATTTTTTTCTCAATTACAGATACAGTTTGCTGGGAGACAAGCTCCAGCACCTAATGATGCTCGTGCATTTCTAGATTTGAAACTTGGAAACTCAGCCGTTGAGAAATGCTACAAAATAGGACCCAAACAACTATACCCATAATACATAGATATTTACACACTACATACAATTAGACTAACAGTCAATGACATCATTATACAAATATTATAATGGTTAATAAAAAGTTTTTCATAACTAAAGGATTACAGAATGTTCTTTAATAATGGACAAACAAAAATGTAACATTGCATTAATATGGAAATGTGTAATTGAAATTGCATCTATTGTACCTGTTGGAATACTTTGAATAATAGTTTTAAGAATGTTAAAAAATAATTGCTGGATTATTTTGTTTGCTGTGATATAATAGTATGTAAAATAGTATAACAAAATTATTTTTTTTTGTCTAAAGAACTAATTTTATAATTTGACAAAATGAACTGTTTCTTTGTGTCACATTAGTATAGTAACTACTATTTCTTTGTGTCACATTAGTATAGTAACTACTATTTCTCCGCTTAGACAACAATTGAATATTTTATTGATTTCTCATGACATATTTTTTAAAATTTATTTAGATATTAATTCTGTAATATTTGTTCCTATTTTATATGGTTAATAATACTCCAAAAAATATGTAGATTAAGATGTCTATTGTAGTGCTTCTTAAAAAATTGATTTTGAGCTATAATTTTGGCTGATTTTGATTTTCAGTGTTAATATTTTATGGTTTTATCTTTGATAGCTAGTATTTATTTTTAATTAAATAAGGCGCTTAAAAAATATTTAATCGGAGCAAGTTTTCTCGATCTCGTTTTGTCTAGTCGTTATAAATTGTAAGACAATGGGCCATGGCCAAAATTTGAGCAATGAGGCTGTTAAAAATGGCATAGTTACGTTTTTAGAGTTTATTACAATGAATATACAAAATGTATATAAATGAAACCACAATATCAAAGTTATGCATTTATTTAGTATTTGTTCTTGCATTATAACAATATTTATAATATAATTGTCATGGTTTTTATTGGCTATGTTTATGTGTTGGTAAATATACAAGTCAATTCTTATTGGAAAAATTATGATAATGATAACTAAATAATATTTTTGTATAATATCCAATGTAAAGTATTTAAATTATCGTTACTTCGCAAGTATTAAAAAATATATATCTGTGACAAGTTCTATTTGTATTCTCTTTAGTTTCAGTGTTCATGTACCACCCTTAGAATAAAATGTACGCAAGATTTTATAGGATAATGTTGTTTCATGCATTTTTAAATACTACAAAAACACAGAAAACATCTTATATTTTTATTTAAAGGCTTTATTAAATAGAAAATAAATTATATCCTACGAAAAAACATATCTTTCATTTTAAAACTAAAACATGCCTTCGAAATGGTAGTAAACAAATTAATCATCGTCAAATTTTTCATCGACAACTCCAGGGGTAAATGGTGGATCTCGAACTAAGCTCAAAAGTTTGTCGAGTTTCATAATCTGAAATCAATAATTAAGATTTACTATGTGACACGATGAAAAAATAAACGAATTAGCAAATCAAAAATAAGTGCCATCTATTTGTAGAAGTTGCAATTTTTCAATAAAGTTTATAGCTCCATCTACAATTTCATAGATTGTTTTATTATTAGATACACTGTCACACAAATATTTGCTAGCCTGAAAAGATATTGTTTTAACATGGGGGAAATATTGATTTAACTAAATATTGTTATGGTCATTTAAAAAACGAAAAAAAGGTGCAGAACAGTTGAGACAGTGCTACTTTTTAATATACTTTTTTTTTTCAATACGATACTAAATAAAATATTTTTAGGCGGTTTTATATAAATATTGCATTTTATTTGTAATATGTAAATATACTAAAAAAATCATCATATATTTACGATACAAGTAAATCAGTTTAAAATTTATTTCGTACCTGCAAAGTACGTTGGTTAATTGCTTGAGCTTTCTTTGGAGGCTTGCACATAACTCGCAGGTTAGGTGATAACTTCACTACATGACATGTGCCTCTGAAAATAATGTATTATAAATTGACAAAAAGTAAATCATGACCAATTGCCCCCAGAGAGATTTGAACTCTCGACCCCTGGTTTACAAGACCAGTGCTCTAACCCCTGAGCTATGGAGGCTTGTACCTGTTAGTTGAAATATTGGTATAATTTCTTTTATTAACATTTTAAAACAAAAATCATTTTCTTGCTATTTGTGAATATATTATTAGATATTTTTTTTAAAGACGACAAGCTACAGATACAATTATTTCTTTATCTTAAGTGATTTGTCTTTAACATTTTACAGTTTTTTTTAATTAATATAGGAAATAATACAAATATAATAAAAAGGTCGTACTTTGTGTCACCGCAAACTAGTACGGGCAGTTTTTTATTGAAATCGATTCTTGTCAATTTCTTCGATTTCTTCGAGACGACCGCTTGCACGCAAATTGGACGATATTTATTTACGTTTAGGTCGTAAACGTACACCTGCGGAAACAAAGAGAAATAAAAAGAAATAACCTTAAAGTTGCCCGCAGACAAGATATACATGTTGAGTATCGATGAGTCACGGCCGGTCAATATTTTTACATTGACCTCTACGCTTCTCATTAAATACCAAGATCCTTGATATATTTAGGTACAAATTTGCTATCTTTGGACTAAGATACTGTGTTACAGTACTATATTATAGTAGATTATTTTAAACATAGTTATTTTTAAGACCTCTAGTGGAAGATTTGTAGTAAAAGTTATGGCTATTTATTAATATATTCGTCGCCTATACCTCTATATTCCATAAATTACAAAATACAAGAATTGCTAATTTATTTGTATGGGACCAATAAGAAGTGTCGAAAAGGTACCCAATTTCAACAAGTAAACGTTTTCTTCTGATGGCTTATGACAGACAAATATGGTTACGCAATATTACCTATATTAGTCTCAGTCACAGTTGCAAATAATTATTCAATGTAAATAACATTTAAAATAAATTTACTGATGACGCGCTCTTCCAGGAAGAGTTAGAAGTTAATTTCCAGGAAAAGCTAGCAGTCTATTTAAATTAAATACATATTTTAGAATAAACACATTTAAAAATGTTGATAATTGCGGATGGCGCATCAAAATAAAGGAAATATAATACATCAAAAAAAAATATTCAATAATGATACTACATATTGGAAAAACATAAATCAACTAGTTTGACCAGTAAAAATTGATTTGTTTGAAAAATTTGTAACAAATTCTCGTGAAAAATATTCGAATTACGATTTAAAAATAATTTAATAATTATATTTCTTTATATGTTTTAACATTCTACGTCTTGTAAATAATTTGTTTATAAGACGTAGAATGTTAATTAAATAAATTTATTCGTTAACTTAAATAAATTGGTTCCATTAATTAAATAACTTTGTACCTTTCCGTCGGCAGTACAGGCAGCAAACACGGTGCTTGAGTATGGGGCCCATTTAACGTCTCCTACCGGCGAGCCCAGCTCAAACATGAACAGTGGTTCGCTATTGGAATAAAATATAACTTAGGATAAACATAAATAATAGATTAGAGACAATGCCCATTTTATATGACAAACCGTACCGAGTTGCATCAAGTTAAAACATGTTTTTTTGGAGATAAGACTTAATGCATTAATATCTACTACAGAAGTTCTTTTCGTAAAGTTTCGGAGGTGGTAGAGCATAACAATTTTTCACAGCTTTTGCTGCACTTCTACATCAGTGCTCGCCCGGGGAAGTACCGCCCTTTATAAAGTCGGCATAAAATAAAGTATGTATGACTTTTGGGGATGCCGGATGGCCAAATCTACCCTATTCTATTCCTATTCCTATCTTCCAAATACTTAATCCCGACCCAATCCTATCCAATAAACCTATTATATCCGATCTCCCAGGTTGACAACGCAATCGCAACTCTCCGCATATTGCGTTTGTCTATGGCGATGGGATCGCTTACCATCAGTTGAACCGTCTGCTCGTTGGTCTTCCTTCCCATAAAAAAAAAAAATAAAGTCGAAAAATTTATTCAAAGAATAGCTTCTATTGCATTCTACATCTTCTATGACAGATTGGGCGAAGGTCATGTAGGTAAAGCCAAATTCATTTTATTAAACTTTAAATTAAATTCAGTGTTTAAAAATCTAATCCATGGCTCATAATGTCGTAATAAATTATAAAAGTAATTACTATATAAATTTTATCTTGATGCATGAGAATTTTTGGTACCACTTTTGGCCATTGTCTTTTTCGTATATAACAAGAACTTTGAAAATGGATACCAATAATAATACAATATATCCAACACAAATGGTACTTACGACTTCTATTCTATATATAAATTATTATAAAATTCCACAATTCCAAGATTAATCACAAAATTCCAAGTTACATATTAATTAAAAAAAATCATGATTTTTTTCTCTTCTAACGTCTTTGCAAAAATATCAGACTGAAAAGCATTTCTTGTTGGTCACATAAATTTTTGGTTGTCCTTCCTATGTAACTATCACCATCGACAGTGGCGGCGCAAGCCTCGCGCCTCAGGGAGCGTCGCAAAACTTATTTAGTTATTTGTAATTCGTAATTTAATTATTTTCTACCAGATTTCAAAAAAAGGCAGGGCAACTTTTGAAGTTGGTTAAAAAAGAATGTGTAAAATCGATTCGTAAATAAGGGAGTAATACCCAAGCATACAAAATGAATAGAAAAATCCGAATTGAGTCTCCTCAATTTTTGAAGCCGGATACAAAAGGGACCTCGCAAAACTGATTTCGAGGTCTTTTTTTAATGATTGATTATTATTTTTTATTAATGATACTTCTTGTTCTGGGATATAACAATTAGAATATTTGCACAAGAGTTCCGCCTTTCAAAGATACTGCTTTATGATTTACGGAATACACAATTTGCTGAAGTAAGTCATAAATGCAAAACCTTCTTTGTATTATAGTAGCAAAAGTTTTTCAGGTTTTCTTTTTTAAAAAATAATAATAACAGCGAAAAATACCGTGGCCATTAAAACGTTCATAAAGGCTGATTAAATTTTCTTTCGGCGTCAATCTCACGCGGCACAAAGGAGAGTGAAAAATCTACGCGAAAAAATATATTTTCACCAGAACAATATTAATTAACAAAGCGTTAGTATAATATGGCTGGCAGCTAGGCATTAATTTTCTGAAAAAAATTATTAAGCCATTGTCATTCTAGTGTGTTCTGGTAGAGAATAAATTCTATCTTTAAATGAAGTGATGTTTTATTTTTAAGCCTTCATTCTCAAAATACTTTGTGACCAATTATGCGAGTTAAAAACCAAGGTAGGTATTCCGGAACAGGCCTTCCGGGCCTTCCGTACAGAACAGGTTTTAAACGGTGAATTCATTTAGGAAAAATTTATCAAACAACGAAAGATAGTGAAATAATAACTATTATAAATACACAATAAAAATATAAACGCTTGTGGGTAACGTTATAAAACCGGCCAAGAGCACGTCGGGCACGCACATAAAAGGGTTCCGCAGCCACCCGATGGACCGTCCGACCGCTTGACAAAATAAATACCGACAAACTTTTTACGGTTCCATACATTTTGTTAAGACGACTGTATGTGCATAAGTTTGTCGAGTTGTATAAAAATAATGTTCTCCTGATCGAATTACGGCCACGGCGGCCAATCTAATCTGAGATTAGCCAACTGCGCAGGAGATGTTATAGTGCACAAGTGTATGCGCAAACACAAGTGCACTCTCTGTTCCTTTACTCTCATAGCCCGATGGGACGGATATCCGACACGACCGGAGAGAGATCAGGCGCAGG